>JAYEAL010000615.1:0-22662 GCA_036419045.1 Scirpophaga incertulas | reverse complement strand
TGCCCCGCGTGGGCCTCCGAGCGCCGAGTCTTGGTCGCAGAGATCGGGCGAGATCTGTCTCCGCCGGCATTGATTGCGGCAATGCTGGCGGACGAGGGAGGTTGGAGGACCACGCCCCTTCCGTGGCCGGGGGGCGTCGTCGGTGGAGGGGACCGGGGGAGGTGGTAGCTTCCCCCGAGGAGGGCTCCCCTCTAGAGAGGGGAGCGGAGGCTGGGGGTTCCTGGAAGTGGCCTTTGTGTTCCCGGGGGCTCCCTACATGCCTGAGGAAGGCCATCCCTGAGGTTTTTAGTGGGTAGGCCTCCCCCTTCTGGGGAGGAGAGCCCCAATTAACCCCGGCTCGCCACAGCCGGGGTATGCAATTTAATGCATTTTCCTCAGGGGAACAAAAAAAAAAAAAAAAAAAAAAAAAAAAAAGACCAATTAGGGAAAAGCCAATACTTCACCACCTTAGATCTTGTATCCGGCTTTCACCAAATTCTTGTGTCACCTGAAGACGCACCCAAGACCGCCTTTTCAATCCCTCAGGGACATTTCCAATTTAATAGAATGCCGTTTGGCCTCAAAAACGCCCCTGCAACGTTTCAAAAACTTATGAATACTTGTCTTTCTGGCCTCCAAGGTTCCCGCTGCTTCGTATATCTTGATGATATCGTTGCTTACTCGCCTGATCTACTTTCTCACATGCAAAATCTATCCGCCGTATTTGAAAGACTAAGAAATTACAATCTCAAATTGCAGCCAGACAAATGCGAGTTTCTTCGCAAAGAAGTTGCATACCTAGGGCACCTTATTAACAGCGATGGTGTAAAACCAAATCCGGAAAAAATCGAAGTAATATCCAAATATCCTCTCCCTAAAAATCCCAAGGACATAAAATCGTTTTTAGGACTAGTTTCATATTATAGAAGATTTATCCCCGATTTCTCTAAACTTGCCAAACCTTTAACCTCACTCCTTAAAAAGGATGTCCCTTTCAATTGGAAAAACGAACAACAACTATCCTTCGAAAACCTCAAAGAAAAAATTACTAATTCACCTGTGCTGGCATACCCAGATTTCTCAAAACCATTTGTACTTACCTGTGACGCCTCGAACTACGCTATTTCTGCCATCTTATCGCAAGGACAAATCGGGAAAGACCGTCCTATTGCATATGCGTCTCGTACCCTCAATAAAGCCGAATGTAACTATAGCGTAACTGAGAAAGAATGTCTGGCCATCATTTTCGGTACTAAAGCCTTCCGTCCCTACCTTTATGGACACAATTTCACTATAGTCACTGACCACAAGCCGCTACTATGGCTTTTCAGCTGTAAAGACCCAGGATCGAGATTAGTGCGTTGGCGACTTAAACTTGAAGAGTTTGATTACAACATTGTATACAAAAAGGGAAAAATAAACACAAATGCTGATGCTCTTTCCAGATTCCCAATCTGTCCCATCCAAAACCCAGAACAGACACCTCCATCACCATATGACCCTATCACACTTGAAGATCTGGGCATACAATTACCCACAACATCTGATTTTGACGAAAACAACTTGCCATTAACTGACCTACTTGAAAACTTAGACGAAATCCCTGTATCAAATGATCCGGAATCTCCTCCTAACTCAACTGACCCTCAGTTCCCAACTAATGATAAAAATCTTGACCCCGAAGACTTTGGACTTCGAGACTTAAGCCCTTACAACAACGACCTTAACATCGACTCTGAATTCCTTGACTTACCGATACCTCCAATTATCTCACTGAATCCAGAAGATCAAACTGCTACGTCTCCTCCACCTCCTGAACCAGCTCCAGCTCCTGAATCTGAAACAGAGAACAATATGGTTAATAATAATATGCAAAATGATAATTACTCCCAGTTCCTGAAATCCATGTCAAAAAGGGATTTTAATTCCAATACCGTTGTTGCCGAGCCATATGAATGTTTTATATTCTATATTGTTTTTGATACATATTTATACTTTTTATGTTTGCTGTCATTATTATTCTTCTTCTGTCTTGTCGTGTCTTGATCGTTGTAATTTACAATATACATATTTTCCTATTTGTTTGCTCTATTCATTGCTGGAAACTATAAAATATACCTACTATCCATTGCTCTCCATCACATTATTTGGTCCTTCACCCGTAAGTATTGTTCCACCCACGTAAGTATAGTTGTCATTGTTTTTCACGAAAATTTATTTTCATACAATTTTTATTTTTCATTTTATTTCGTACTGGTATGATAACGCGCAGCAAAAGCAAAACCATGTCGCAACCTCAACCCGCTAACAGTTCCGCTTCTCATTCTTCACATTCTTCTGCCACTATTCGCGCACGCAAAGCAGCGGCCGAGGCTCTCCTTCTGCGGAAGCAGATGGATCGTGAGCTGGAGCTCGCTGAGCGCGAACGTGAGGCGGAGGTACGTGAACGTCAGCGGCAACGTGAAGCTGAGGAGCGTGATTTGCAGCGAGAACGTCACCTTGCCAAAATTGAAAAAGAGGTAGAAGTGCGCGAGTTAGAGGCTGAATTGGCTGCCATTGATGCGGAGGTAGCCAGCACTCGCAGCGGTAAAAGCATTCCAGTAAGCGTAGAGCGAACACAAAAATGGGTAAACGATCTTAATTCTACTACTAACAATAGTGAACACGTAGCAGTTACGTGTGCCCACACGAAGTCCGGTCACCCGTTGCTAGTGAATTGCTGACGAAGACAGTCAATGTAATCCCATTATTAAAGACAATTTTCGGAGAATTGGACATTTGGAAACCATTGACGAATAATCGGTGGATTTTTGTACAATCCACCCCGAGCAAAATATCTATTGACTGCGATAATACGGAACTGCGTGATAAGATTGTGTCCGGAACTGGTATTTTACACATACCAAAACAATGTATAGTGTACATGAAAAATGTTAGACTTATATCGTCAAATAATTTAATAAACATAAGTATTCCTATTCCTAATTTAGACTTTAATATATTGAATGGCTCTTGTTGTATGTTAAATAATAATCTGAATAATTCCAATACACTGTCTCCAACTATATTACAGAACATAGACTTAGTTCGATTTAACGACGAAAAATGTAAATAAAAGACTATTTGCTAATTTGGATAAAATAATCGATAGAGAACCTGTCCTGGTAAAATACGAAACACATTATATTGCCTTCACTAGTTTTATTACTTTAATAGTTGTTAATAGTTGTTAAAAGCCTGTCAAAATGGCTTGGAGGAGCCGCTGCATGAAGCTACTGGATCCTAAACAGGCCTGCTTGATGATGCAGAAGTGCAACCCGCCTTTGAGGACGGTTGGTTGGAAGGTTGTCGACACTAAGGTGGAGGCAAACCGAATCCGACGGATCGTCCTCATGGACGGGAAGTCAGCTGACTTCATCAAGCAGGCAGGCTACACCCTACAGGGATGCTTCGAGATGTGCTTGTTTAAGCTTCTCGCAGATGCTCCTGAGGGTGGCGACAGGCAGGTACGGGGCGACCCGGGACCTGACGAGGCTGCAGCGGGTCCGAGCGGTGGGACCGGCAGCAGCAAGCGAGGAGACAGGGTCGAGAAGGTGGGGTCTGGCGAGGCGAAGCCGGGAGGTGGTGAGGGCGGGGTGGATCTGCCTCTGTCGCAACAGTCGGCAGGGACAGATGACATCCTGCTTGACCTAAACCGACTCTGCTTCGGTTCGCCGAGCCCACATCCGGCTTGACACAATAAACGGAGGAGAAGAGCACCCATCAAACCGCCGAGATGGAGGGACTAAGGTGTGTTCAAATTAACCTTCACCACAGTAAGGCTGCTACTGCCATAATGGCAAAGCAGCTCAAAGATAACTTATATGACATAGCCCTCATACAGGAACCTTATCTGTATAAGGGAAAGTAAGGGGCTTAGATAACACAGGGGGAGAAATCCACTATTACTGCCCAACTAACGACACAAGGACATGCATTTACGTGAGGGATGGCATAACTGCTAAACCCTTACGTTCGTTATGTTACAGAGATCTAACCACAATAGAGATCATTGCGGTAGGCGGGCACCAAAACGACCATGTGGTGATGGTGGCCGCCTACCTGCCGTACGAAGACAAGGAGCCAGTCTCTCCGCACATCAGAAGACTGGTTGAAACACTGAGGCAACGGAAAGCAGTCGTTGCCTTTGACGCCAACGCACACCACATCGCGTGGGGCAGCACAGATATCAATAAACGAGGTGAAGACCTACTAGAATATCTGGTAAGCTCATCTTTATTCCTACTCAATAAGGGTACCACGCCCACTTTTGTCAACAAAACTAGGGCTCAGGTAATTGACATAACGGTTGCGACTAAGCAAGCGGCTCCTTCAATTGCTAACTGGCATGTGTCAGGTGAAGTATCACTGTCTGATCACAACTACATATGCTTCAGGTATAGAACTAACATAGAAGTAGGCACTATACGACGGAGGAACCCTAGGAATACCAATTGGGCTTCTTATAGGAAAGATCTAGAAATAGAGCTTGGTAATGTTAATCATAGGTTCGGTTCAACTCTGGACTTGGACGTAGAGGCGGAGCGCATCAACACGAGTCTTATTAAGGTCTGGGCAAATAACTGTCCAGAAAAAGAAACAAAGACCAGAAAGGTACAATGGTGGACACCAGAGTTATCGAAACTCAGGAAGGACACGAGGAAAGCGTTTAACGTCGCTAAGCGCACAAATGACTACTCAGAATACTCAAAGAAGCTAACCGCGTATAATACTGAGGTTAGAAGGGCTAAACGTAAATCATGGCGCACTTTCTGTGAATCCATAGAAGCAGTGCCAGAAGGAATGCGACTTAGCAAAGTTATGTCTAAGACAAAAGCTCATCCGCTCACAGCTGTAAAAGATGAGAATGGGAGACTGACAGAAACAGGAAAGGAAGCCCTGGCCGTGATGCTGGATGTGCACTTTCCTGGTTCCAGGGTCGCTAACACTGCCGCAGATGCCAGAAACCATGAGGATCAGACAGCAGTCTGTACCACTAGAGAAGACTGGATATCTGCCAAAAAGGTGGTAACAGAGGGAAGGGTCCGATGGGTGATCAGGAGCTTTCAACCATATAAAGCACCTGGACCGGATGGGATCTTTCCTGTGTTGCTACAACAGGGAGAAACGGTACTGGTTCCCATTTTATGCAGGCTATTCAGGGCTTGCATTGCTTTTGGGCATGTACCTAAAGTATGGACAAACGTTAGGGTCAGCTTCATACCCAAGCCAGGGAAAGCTGATTATGATCAGGCCAAAGCGTACAGGCCGATAAGCCTCTCATCATTTCTGCTGAAATCTATAGAGAAGCTTATCGACAGATACATACGGGACGGACCACTCAGAAGGCGGCCTCTACACGGCAAGCAGTATGCTTACCAAGCAGGCAAATCCACTGAGACCGCTCTACATGATGTTGTAAGCAGAGTTGAAAAGGCACTGGATTCAAGGGAGGTATGCCTGGGTGCGTTCCTCGATGTAGAGGGTGCATTCGACAGTACCACCTTTGAATCCATAAATGTATCAGCGAGACGACATGGCATCAATGAAACTATCATACGATGGATAAATTGCATGCTACGCAGCAGGTTAATTTCTGCAACGATATTAGGCGAGACAATGAGTGTGATAACAACCAGAGGATGCCCACAGGGTGGGGCACTCTCCCCTACACTCTGGTGTCTAGTGGTTGACCCATTGATCGAGCAATTGAATGAGGGACCACTGAACACAGTTGGTTATGCGGATGATCTAGTCATACTGATAAACGGTAAAGTGCCGAGTGTCGTAGCTGATCTGATGCAAGATGCTTTACATAAGGTCGAGCGATGGTGTAATGAGACTCGTCTCAATATCAGCCCAGCGAAGACAGTGATTGTACCGTTCACACGCAGGAGGAAGCTCGATGGAATGGGTAACCTCAAGTTGCGTGGAGCGGAGATACCATGGTCCACGGAAGTAAAATATCTAGGTGTAACTCTAGATAAAGAACTAACGTGGAAGGAACATGTGACGCTTACTATCGAGAAGGCCACAAGGGCCTTTAACATGTGTCGCCACACATTTGGTAAAACCTGGGGACTTAAACCAAAGATCCTCTACTGGATTTACAACATAATGATACTACCTATAATTGCATATGGCAGTATTGCCTGGTGGCCAAGAACGAACCTAACCACATGCAGAGGAGTATTAGGAAAACTACAAAGGCTGGCCTGCATGGCCATAACAGGGGCCTTTAAAACTACTCCTACAGCAGCAATGGAACGGTTCCTGAACCTTGAGCCTCTACACATTTACATACAAAGGATGGCAATAAAGGCGTTGTACAGACTCAGTATGATGGGTATGTGGAACGCCGACGGGCCATGCACAGGTCACGTGGACATGAAGCATGACAATGGAATTCTGTCGCTAGCTATGACCAGTGATAAAATGACGCCTAAATACGTATTCAGGCGCCAATTCGAGGTCCACATCCCATCAAGAGAAGAGTGGAACAGAGGATTGGTATCCCCACGGGTTAACACCCTCTTCTGGTACACAGACGGATCGAAAATGATGTCTGGAACGGGGGCAGGCATATACTGCAACAAGATTGAGAAATCCATCAGCATGGGCAAACTGGCAACTGTGTTTCAAGCTGAAACCTACGCCATTATAGCCTGTGTGCAGGAGAATCTGGATAGAGGCTGTAAAGGTCAAACCATCTATATCCTCAGCGATAGCCAAGCAACCCTGAAAGCGTTGTCTAGCTATAAGGTGGAATCCAAACTGGTAATGAACGCAATCGAAGTGCTTAATAAGCTTGCAAAGACCAACACTGTACGCCTAGTTTGGATACCAGGACACAACGGTTTCCCTGGAAACGAAAAGGCTGATTACCTGGCAAGGAAGGGTTCGGAAACGCCCATGGTGGGACCTGAACCCTTTGTCGGCATCACGTCAAAGACAATTGGAACACATATAAGAATGCAATCGCATGCGAGGCATACAGAGGAATGGAATAACCTACAGGGAATGACGCACGCCAAGCTCTTTATGGGCTCAGAAAACTGGCTGAGATTCACACTGAGCTCAAGTAGGCTCCACACCCGCCTGGTGCTTGGTGCCCTTACAGGACACTTTGGTACTAGAACTATGCTGCACAAGATGGGCCTCACTGAGACCAATCTATGCAGGGCCTGCAAGACCGAGGAGGAGAGCATGACACATCTATTGTGCAACTGCGATGCTCTGGCCGGCAGTAGGCAAAGGTTGATAGGGATTGGATACCCAAAACCCAACGACTTTAGGGTAATGCCACCAAGGGACATAATCAGGCTCTTGAGCACAATTGATTGGACTGACGGTGGTCAAGTAACTGTCTAACGACATTAAGAAGTAGGCACTAATGGGGTAGCACAAAAGACCCATAATGGGTCGAAGTGCGTTGGCACCTCACGGTAGCCACCCCGGCCCCTAAGATAGATAGATAGATTAATAGTTGTTATTTTTATAGTTTTTAAGTTGTGTAAAATTATATTTAGATATAAGTCAAAACTTGTTATATCCTCACCAAAACCGACTCTTAATGCAGATGCACATGATGTTCAGGATGAGAACTCCTCACAGCCACATCCACGGCTAAGAGAAGTAATATAAATCTTTGAACTTTACGTTTTTTAAACACCCTAAAGTTCAATCTTCAGCGGGGGGTTGTTATACCCCTGCAATGTATGAGACAACTGCATAGTCAGCGCCTTCATATTTAATATATATAGTCCTCGCGAGCCTCCCCAGGCAGTCCCTCTGAAATCTCGCTACGAGTCGGTTCGCGGTACTCAATACTAGTTCTGTTCCAGTTCTATTCCAATTTCATTCTAGTTCTATTTCTACTGTTTTAAAATAAATTAAGTTAGTGTTAATTAAATAGTTTTTTTTTAAAAAGAGAAGTGCAATTCCTCGCGTAACAGCGCGAACGCGGAGCGGGCCGTTCCGTCGGGTGTCGGTTTTTTACCACGCATCAGTCGCGGCGCGCGCGCCAATTGAGACGGACGCGTTGGATTTTTTTGTGTTTGTTGCGCTCCCATTATGGATAACCAAAATTGTCGTAAGTTAATACAACTATATGGTACAAAAGAACTGCTGTGGAATAGCAAAAATTCTTCGTATCAGAATAGCGGCCTTTATACACTCACTCTATCGCGCGTGAAACAGCAATCGTGCGCGAAAGAGCGCGCGTATAAAGGAATTTGAAAGAGAAAGAAAACGACCACGCGGCGCGCTCAGCAGTCGTGCGCGCAATCGCGTTTCCTCCGGTTGCCTGTTATTGCAAAGATGGCGGACATACGAACGTGGAGTAAAGATTTAATTATAGAGCTAATTACTTTATATAAGTCTTTTCCTTGCCTCTGGAAAATAAAGTCCGAAGAATATAAAAACAAAAACCTCAAGGACGAGGCTTATAAAAAAATAATTGACTTTTGTGAAGAAAAAGGTTTTTCTGACGCCAATCGTGATTTTGTGGTAAAAAATTACAAAGTTTAAGGAGCTCGTTTCGAAAAGAGCTTAAGAAAGTTACAGACAGCCAGCGTAGTGGAAGAGGGACAGACGACGTGTACAAATCTTCCCTCTGGTACTATGACTATATGCTCTTTACTCGGGACCAAGAAGTACCTTCAAACAGCATATCTAACTTAGATCTAGAAAATGACAGTATTAGTGATGACAATTTTCATCAACATGTTATTTCGTCGCAAGAAGAAGGTAGAATAGATGTGGAGGTTGGTGAAACTGAACAGCAAAATACAGTCGTAAGTAAATGTTGTGATTTTTATTTGTAGTAACAGTAAAGATTACACATTTTTCACATTTTAAGAACTTATAATAGATGCACCTAACTAATTAATTTTTATTATTACTGTCATGTAGGTAATATTTTAATTAGGTAAAGTAATTAATTTACTCTTTAAGCTCTTCCGCTTGAGACCATACGATCTTGCCACTCAACACATCCATCTGTATTAAAGTATGTTTTATATTGGTCTCTGTTTCGTTTAGCTTCCAAACTCATTTGAACGGTAGAACGTCTTTGGAGATTAATTAATGGAATAGAACTTTCAAATCTCTCCCCATGTTGCATTGTGTCCGTAGTAACTTCGCCCCTTGTGACGCTAGATGTAGAATATAAGTTACTGTGTTTACACAAATAATTGTGTAGAGTGCAAATAGTTAGCACAACGTAACAGATACTGTTATGGCTTTTTATATTAATAGCAGTTTGTAATATCTAAACCTTCCTGAAATAATTCCAAAGGCATTTTCTACTACATTACGAGCCCTTGATAGTCTGTAGTTATAAATCCTTTTTTCATAATCGAGTTCTCTCTGAGAAAATGGTTTAAGAAAGTTTGGTTCTAGTCCGAACGCTTCATCACCCAAAACGACGAAGTTTAAGTTGTTGACGGTTTCATTGTTTACTGGAAAATTTAGATCACCTAATTTCAGTTTACGATAAAATTCTGTATATTCTAATACCCCACCATCGGACATTCTCCCATTTTTACCCACATCAACATAAATAAACTCATAATTAGGACCAACCAAAGCCAACAATACGATGCTATAAAAGTTTTTGTAATATAGTACATGGCTCCAGAATCTGGCAAAGGCACAATTCGAATGTGTTTGCCATCCATAGCACCCCCGCAGTTGATGAATTGCCATTTCTTTTCAAATACTTTTGCTATCTTGATCCATTCCTCTTTCGTAGACGGCATCTGAAAAGTCCAATAATATTAACAAAAAAATTTTTTTAGTCTGATGTCCCGACCGCAACGGGCCTGACACCTCAAAGGAATAAAATGAAGGCTACATCCAACTATAAAATCAACTAACAAGGAGCTTTCAGAGTTTGACGTTGTTGGTATGAATATGGCCAAAAAATTAGCTAAAATGGATCCATTACAGGCCATTTATGCGGAATCTATAATAAATAATGTTCTACGCAAAGGATTACTGAAGAAACTGAAAGAAGATACAGATTTATGTGACAGTTATTGTAACAAGAACATTCAAAGATCATTTTCCGTTCAATCCTCACATTCAAGAAGTTCATATGAATCACAGTCTTTGCTAAATCATTTCATTCCTTCTACCTCAAGTGGACGAAGAGACCAGGATCATACAGAAGAAAATCTAAATTTAACTCAATTAAGAACTTATTATGAGCATTCAAATTTAATGGATGAATAATTGTTCAAAAACTGATGATTATACCTACACACTAAATAAATTAATACTGAACTTTTATTTATAACTAGCGTTCCGCCCGCTTTTATTTATTTACGTAATTTCAACCATTTAGGCAACGTACGCAACGGAAACTCTCGAAAAGGAAATTTTTCTCCCGATTTCGCAGCATTTTTCATTGGTTCTTCGCATCTATTGGCCACAGCGTAATGTTATATTGCCTACCTCTGTGGATAAATGGACTATCTAACAAATTTTTCAAATCGGACCAGTAGTCCCTGAGAGAGATTAGTGCGTTCAAGCAAACAAACTCTTCAGCTTTATATATTAGTAAGTATATAGATACTAATAACTTCCTTACCTTTAAATAATCCAACTTCAAGCATTCATAAATAGCTCGACACGTTTCTGGTATGATTTTAGATAGAGATGGAGCATATATACCGGTACTGAATTTCAAGTCTTCGAATAAACGGCCTGTAGCGAGGTATCGAAGGGTGGCTGCTAAACGGGCTCGTGCATCAATGCTCTCTCTCATAACAGTGTCTTGCTTTGATATTTTATGTTTTATTTTATTTAACAACATGTTAAATAACTGATTATCCATACGCAAATAATTCTTGAAGTCGTCCGGATAGTTGTCTCGTAATTCTTCAATCAAAGTCATATGACTATATTGCTGTCTGTATTTATTAACCCACACTGATCGTTTCCATTTCTTTTTGAGTAGAACTATACCAGCGAACATCATAACTTGCGCGACACGATATTTTCTATCCATTTTTCGCCGCAACACCCGCGTTCTTTAGTAAAACCGTATGAACTGCACACGTTCCAACACGCGCCAGTATCGCGCGATCAATCCCACGCGATTAGCCTTTAAACGACCGCTCATTCCGCCTAGGAAAACAAACACGAGTAATCACGCGCGAAAGAATGGGGATGCGTAAAAACCTTACAAATATAATCGCGTGCGAATGAGCGTGCAGGTTTTCCCGCGCGCAATCCTGTACGTTCCAAAAGGATGCGCGATAGAGTGTGCGTGTAAAGCCGGGTATCCACTTAGGTTCGCGAACCTTGCGCTCCGTGCTCCTGCAACCGCTCCACACAGTGGATACGTTCGCGCTCCTGGAGCGTGCAACGGTGCGCGCTCCGTGCTCAGCGTTCCGATCGGTGGCGGTTTTTAGGCGAACACAAAGGGGAGCTCAGTCTGTTCGTGGACGCGAGCAACATACGACGTTTAGTGTGTACGTGTCACGTATCACGCTCCACGCTCGTAAAAATGGAGTGGTCGGAGGAAAAATGTTTGACTTTGATCGAGTTGTATCGTAACAATCCTGTGCTGTGGGATCCCCAGGATGCGAATTTTAAAAATAAAAATTTAAAAGAAGACGCCTGGGTGGAAATTCGAAGAGGTATGGACATATCGGGGGAAATGTGCAAAAATAAAATGAAAATTCTGCTTTCGGGGTTTCGAAGAGAGAAATCAAAACAAAAAAAAAGCAGTGGAACTGGGAAAGGTAAACTTACTATTTTTTTTTTTTATTTATTTATTGCAAGTCACTGATATAATGGGTGGTACAAAATACATACATGGTACAAGTGACGCCCTGTAAGGACATAGCAACTAACTTTATCATTATTAAGTGCTATACAAAAAAACACTATATTTGTTGTTTAATTTATTTTATTGTTCACATTTCAGGTGCATCAGAAATATATCGAAGTAATTGGTTCGCATTTGAAGCATTATCATTTTTGATGGATCGCGATAAAACGCGACTGTCATTGAATACTGTAAGTTTTTATTTATACTTATTATTTTTACCCGCGACGGAACGGAGACGGTATATGCGTTTAGGGTGAGAGTTGTTTGTGTGTTTGTTTGTGCAAAGTAATGTTGGGAACATTACTTTTTACCTATCTTCTAAATTAATGATCCGATTTTGATATTGTTTTCAGTGATGGGTTTGGATTTGATTGGTGCATGTTCTTAGATAGATGTGTTTTTTTGTGTGTGAATTGTGAAGATTCCGGTTTTGTGTTTAATGAATGTACGTGCGTTTCAGATAGTCAATAGTTGTTTTGGAATGAAATAGCTCCTTCCTTTAAAAAATAATCCCCTAATTCCTTTCTTATTTCTTTTGCATTGTCAGGAGCCCGACGCGCACAGTTTCTTATTGGTTGCAACGTTCATAATCCTCTCTTAAACTTTCGCTTTCTGTTATACCAGAAGAGTACGTATCTGAATGAGCTCTTAAATAGTTATGCAAGTGAGCGATCGTCAGTACTATAACTGCAGCTTTATCTGGTTCTACCATAAGTGGTTTCCTTAGAACTCTGAAGACTTGTGCCATTATACCAAAAACGTTTTCCACAACACGACGTGCTCTGCTTAGACGATAGTTGAACACTCTTTCGAGTGTACCCTTAGCATGTGTTTGGCCAGGAAACGGTTTCAGCATATTTTCGGTCAATGCAAATGCAGAGTCACCCAGTAAAAAATATGGTATAACTTTATCACGTCCTTCCAAAGGTGTCGGAGTTGGCAAATTCAATTTATCTTTTACCATCAAAGAGTATAGCTTAGTATTCTTGTATACTCCACCATCTGATATTCGGCCCTGACAACCGACATCGACAAACTTATCTGGTAATTGGCATCGGCCAAAATAAATAACACAATACTGAAATTGCCCTTATAGTTGTAAAATTCGGTACCACTGTTATCAGGCGCCTGTAAAACCACGTGTTTTCCATCCACTGCGCTGATACAATGAGGAAAGTTCCACAATTCGTCGAACGCATCAGCTATCTTTAACCACTCTTGAGGGTTGTTAGGCAACTGAAAAAAACATATAATAGACATAGTTACTCAAATATTGACTGGAAGAGGTTCCTCTTTAGGATAGGTCCGCTATTGTACAATAAAGTGTTTACATTGCATTTATAGCTTGCTTTATTCTTTTAGGAAAGTAATAATGCTGCCCTTCTCGACTAACCGTCAACCGCACAAACTACGGATGGGTCAACTTCAACAAATGCGTCCCTGACGCCTCCAATAAAACGTAAACATGATCCAAAACTGGCCATGTTAAAAGATGCATTTGGTATTTTAAAATCTGCGTCGACCAAGTCAAATCAAGACGACGAGATTGGCACGTTTTGTAAATTTTTAGACAATAAATTGAGAAGCTACGATCGCCGCACGAAGAATTTGGTACAACAACGTTTATGTGATATCGTATTTAAAGCTGACGCAGGATACTTTAGTACCCATGAACAATATGGTTACTACACAAATCAACCCCATAATTATTATACGACACGGTTAGAAACAGCTACACCGGATCAAAATGATTTATCAGTACATGCATCCCCAACAGCTAGTACCTCACAAGCTGATATTGGTCAAAGCAGTCCAAGTGAATCGCAGTACAGCACGGATTCTTTTGATGTCAATGACTACATTTAATTATACTTTTGGTTCCACATTATTGTTTTGATTTGTATGAAACCTAATTTTAATAAAATTTCTTACCTTCACATTGTCTTTCAGTCCATTGATTTGCTTGACAGACTTTTGGGATAAATTTGCTGATTGCCTGTTTTGAGATTTTAAATAAGTATTGCAGGCTTGTGAAACTATCACCCGTAGCTAAAAATCGTAATGTTAATGCCAATTTATCTTGGCCGATATAGCTTTTCGAAATCTTGTGTCTTGTTTTTGTATTGCTGGTAGAATCAAATTATACAAATATTCAAAATTAGATGAAGACATTCGCATGAAGTTTTTATAATGGCCACTTAATTCCTGAGATTTGAGTTCCAACACCAATGAACTCGGACGTCTTTTCTTGTAAATGTCAGATTCCCAAAAGCGAGGAGGTCTTCTATAGTCATCGAGAACATAATGAAATAAAATATACGCCGCACTAGCCACTAATGGTGACGACATGTTCACTCAGTGTTCGCGAAGGGACTGTGGAGCATATGTGTTTTTATGGAGATGCGCGCAACGTCTCCATCAGAGCGGTTGCAGGAGCGCGGAGCGCAAAGGTTCGCGAACCTAAGTGGATACCCGGCTTAAAGGCCGCTAATATGTTCGTTGGAGCGCGCGAACGCGGAGCGGGCCGTTCCGTCGGGTGTCGGTTTTTTACCACGCATCAGTCGCGGCGCGCGCGCCAATTGAGACGGACGCGTTGGATTTTTATATGTTTGTTGCGCTCCCATTATGGATAACCAAAATTGCCGTAAGTTAATACAGGGTGGCTCAGAGCCGGCTGACACATTTCAAATGTGAATAGTGCGCCAACGCAATACCTTGTCGTAGTATTCAGGAGGGGGAAACAGTAGAGAAGACGACGCCATTTTATTACCCACAAGCCCGGTCAGTCGCCATGGAGCGTTGGAACGTACAACACCGCGTCACCTGTGTTCGTAGTTATTACAAGACAAATTCTGTGACGGAAGTGCAACGTGTTTATCGACGACAGTTCAATGTTGGTAGACATGGCCACATACCGTCTCGCAATACCATATTGTCTTGGGTAAAGAAGTTTGAAGAGACTGGTAGCGTGTTAGACGTGAAGCATGGAGCTCCACGAACAGTGCGGACGCCAGAGAACGTGCAAACAGTGAGAGAAGCTTTTGAACGGAGTCCTCGGCGATCGGCACGTAAGCAATCTCGTGTTTTAGGCATTAGTAGAATAAGTTTATTTCGTATCCTTAAGGAGATCAAATTCCATCCCTACAAACTGCAAATTGTGCAGAAAATTAATGAACGGGACAAGGAAGCAAGGCTTGCTTTCTGCACCACCATGAATGGTTTGTTACGGGAAACTCCAGACATTTTGAATCATTTGCTAATGACCGACGAAGCTCATTTCCATTTATCTGGCTTTGTAAACAAGCAGAACATGCGATACTGGTCATCAGTTAATCCCAAGAACTGCATCAAAGGCCATTGCACTCTCCTAAAGTAACAGTTTGGTGTGGAGTCGGTGTTTTCGGGATTGTTGGCCCGTATTTTTTGAAACTGACGATGGACAAACTGTGACCGTTAACGCAGAGCGTTATGTGACAATGATGGAAGATTTTGGTGCACCCAAGCTGCGACAGCTTGGCATTGACCCTAAAAGTCTACATTTCCAGCAGGATGGAGCATCAGCCCACACCGCTCGAATTAGTATGGCCGTAGTTCAACAAATGTTTGGAACGGTCATCTCTCGTTTTGGTGAAATAACTTGGCCAGCTCGATCACCCGACCTGAGTGTGCCAGACTTTTTTTTTGGGGGCTCTTGAAAGAGCGTGTGTTCCAGAGGCGCATCATGAATCTTCAAGAACTCAAGCAAGCCATTGTTGACGAAGTTGCAGCTATCGATGGGGACCTGCGGAGGCGCGTGTACGCCAACTTCCAGAAGCGTTTGCAAGAATGTATTGATGTAAACGGAGGCCATTTACCTGATGTAATTTTTTAAAAATAAACTTGTAATTTATGTAACTTAAATGGCATACTTGCCTCTATCTAAAAATGTTATTTTTTATTTCCTTGCTCCCGCTTATAGTGTATGCTTGTTTGAAATGTGTCAGCCGGCTCTGGGCCACCCAGTACAACTATATGGTACAAAAGAACTGCTGTGGAATAGCAAAAGTTCTTCGTATCACAATAAATCGCTGAGAGAAGATGCTTGGAGAGAAATCAGTCGTGAAATGGGATTCCCTGTGCCGGAGTTAAAAAAAAATGACTGTGCTCCTATCATCGTACAGAAGAGAAAAATGGAGAATATCTAAAAGCCAAGTCACTGGCTCCGGTAATTATTTCAAAGATTTTTTATTATCCCTGTTAATAAATTCAAAAAGACAGTTTTGTATAAAAATTAACATGTATTTGCATGGCAATTTTACGGAGAAATTAACTAAACTTTGTAGGAAGGTTAGAAGACATAAATAAAAAATCACATACATTTTAAATCTTTTATTGATTGATTGTTCACAGGCCGGGACAGTATTTACGTATCAAAATGGTTTGGATTTGATGACTTCAACTTCATGCAAGACAAGTGTACACCAAATGTTACAATAGATACTTTGCAAGATAATGGGAATAATGAGTCAAACGATACAACAAGCGATACGCAGGTAAATAATATAATAAATTTTAATATCTATTTTGCCAAGGTATTTCTCCGTTGGTTGCAAAATGTTGAGCGAGATGTAAACGTATTTCCTTTGCGTCATTCCCACTTCTACGTGGCGCATTAGTGAGAGGGAGTAATGATGAATGTTCACCCTCATTTCTCCAACTACCTGGTGTGATTCCAGTTTCTGTTTCTGTATCTAAAGATCCATGTGGTGTGTATTTCTGGCTAGACCTCTTTCGCAAAAAATTGTGCAAATGTACAACAGCTAAAGGCAGTAGGTTTCCTTAAAACTCTGAAAACCGAGCTTGCTATTCCGAAAGCATTTTCTACTACTCTACGTCCTCTTGACAGACGATAGTTAAATATTCTTTCTAGAGATCCCTCTCTGGCTCCCCTTGGAACGGTTTCATTGTGTATCCGTTTAGTGCAAATGCTTTATCTGCGAGAATTACGTATGGAACTTTGAGACTATATGGTATTTGAAGTATCGATGGCTGAGGTATTTTCATGGACTTTTCTTCGAGTCTTTTGTATAATGATGTGCTTTTAAAGATGTTCCCCTCGTCCGAAAGTCTCCCCTGGGAACCAATGTCAACGTATCTAAAACAGTAGTCCGCATCTACGAGAGCGAACAATACGATACTAAAAAAGTGTTTGTAGTTATAATACTCCGTGCCGCTGTTACCAGGAACTTGTATCATTACGTGTTTTCCATCAATGGCACCTATAGCATGGGGAAAATCCCATTTTTCTTGAAATTCTTGAGCAATTTCCAACCATTCTTTCTCGGTTGTACGAGTAGGGATCTGTAACATTACAAATAATTATAAAATACAATGTAAATTTGCACGTTCATATTTCAGGAGTCTACATTACAAAATGAAAGCGAGTCTTCCCAAAAAACTTCAGAAGAGTGTAATACACAAGAACAATTTAATGATACTGTTAAAAAAGCACCGGAAAAAACTACAAAAAAAACCTCGAAGAAAAGGAAGCAGGAAGATGAGGACGATAAGATGTTAACAGAAGCGTTTAGAATTTTAACTGAATCATCTCAAGCTACTGATTCATATTTCAGTTATGGCCAGCACATTGCTAACGAAATGAGAAAATATGACAGCCATACTCTAATATATGTCAAACAGGCAATAAATAATATTATTTTTGAAGCCGATTTGGGAAGATTCAGTCCAAATTATGGGTATAACATAACACAAGAACCTCAAAATCACTCAAATTCAAACAATGATTCTTTGGCCAGTACGTCAACTCAAAATAATTTAATTTGAAAATGTTAAATAAATATATTCCTAATTAATACAATAATAATATAATTGAGTGTTTCACTTACCTTTACCCAATCCTTCAAAACCTCACTGATAGCATCACAAACCTCTGGGACTATCCTAGATATAGATTGCTTTGAAACTCTAAACAGGTACTGTAAGCTAGTATACGAGTCACCAGTGGCAAGAAATCTCAAAGTTATAGCCAGGCTTTCAGTTGTCATTTTAATTTTTACCGCAAAATAAGAAATCGGGCAGTGCAATTATAATTTTATACACTACTATGTGAACTATGGCTTGAATATAATCGAAATAACACGATACTCGAATAAAAATATTAGTTTTAAAAGACTATTTAATTTTCCGAACGTGTCAGTTGCCTCTGCACTACCGTTCCCTTCAGTCGTCTTGTCAGTGAGCGTAAGGAGACACGCACATTTTGTTAAGGATTTCACATGAAACTGGTAAGTGTCTTTAATCTAAATTAAGGAAATTTTTGATTAGTAGCTATCAACAACAAATTTTATAGTTATTCCAAGTTGTTATACAAAGTATTTTTAGAGAAATTGTAAATTTTGTAACTGCCGTAATTATGTACATGCAATCTGAGGGGATGAACATAACTACGTGCGTATGACGCAATAAGAGAAAATCGATCTGAAATATTTTTGTCATTTATTTGTAATTGAGGTAAAATTCACTAAAACATTTGATATGAATAAGTTAAGTAATGACCGCAAATTATTGTGACGTAATTACGGTATATGACTTTTCTTATTTTAATCCTTTAAATCGAATATGAAATGATTACACTTTATGCCTTATAAAGGAATTGTTATGCATGATGTCGTCAACATTAAATTAAAGATTTTTCATTAAATCATAATAAATGCTTGTTTTCTTCGATGGTGTTAGTAAAAGTTATTATTGACTTCCAATTCGTATAAAAATTATATTAAAATAATGTAATAGAATTAATATTTTGCACTACCAGAATAAAGTACATGAGTTTTTTAGTCTTGTCCATTATTCCGGTACACATTTTTATTTTTCAGAAAATAAAATGGCTCCCAATAAATACACACCAGAAGCCCTTCAAAAGGCTTTAAAAGATATTTCGGATGGGACTATGACAGTATACAAAGCATCTAAAATTTATAAAATACCTAGACAAACCTTATACGACAAGGTACATGAAAAGTACAAAAAGCAAAACCGATCGACGGGTGCTCTAACTATACTAACTCCTACAGAAGAGTCTCTTATCGTTGAATGGGTTATAATGATGGCTCAAATGGGTTTTCCAATAACGAAAGATATACTACTACATTCGGTACATAAACTTGTAGCTGAACTTGGTTGTCAATTTTTCTCACCTTTGGCTCTATCAAGTTTCTCAAGTAATAGAAATCTTCTGTCGACATTCTTGTGAAGTTTTTTATTGTGTCTTCTACCACTTCGAACTGCATATCTCTGATAAGTGTCACTCCATACTGCATTCTTTTTCGGTACAGCTCTTTCATCCACCAACGCACTTTTCGTTTCTCCTTTTTCTTCTTTATAATACTGTGAATAATTACAAAAGCTGCTGCTGCTCGTACACGACTGGCTTCCATGACGAAGGGCCAAACACTGGAACAGCTGCCACGCGCGCCAGGCGCGCTTAGTTGAGAATACTTCAAAAGTTTGGAACGCGTTCCTAGGAACGCACTCTCGGCACGGCCATTCATGGCGCGCGCGGCAGGAGCGCGAAGTCGATACGCACCTTAAGGGCCCGTTGTTTCATCGATAGTTAACTCAACTAATAGTTAAAAATAAGTAGTTAAAACAACTAATAGTTGAAAATACCAAAATACTGTTGTTTGATGAATAGTTAAACTAACTATAGTTAAAATCGTTTACTAGTAGTTAAAAAAGTTAACTACTAATGAAAGGACTAGTTAACTTTGACAATTTGTTATAGAGAGTCATTGCGTAACGTGTTTTTAATCGCAACAAAATGAATTTGAATATAGTAATGCATTTTGAGAGTTCAGAAAGCTCCTCCGACGACGAAATTTTTATAGAGTTTTTATTGAATCGCCGGCCTAACTAACCTAACCTTCAGAGTCAGAATTGCTCAACTAGATGTTTGGGATGAAGTTGATTTCTTTGATAGATATAGAATGTCAAAACAAACTGTGCTTTGGATAATGAGTGAAATCAAGAATTCATTACAAAAGAAAACAACCAGGTATGTTCCTATTTTGGTAATTGCAATGTTTGTTGGATGCACATATGATATAATAAAATAAATAACCTTCAAAATGAAAAACCTCTTTAAATTGACAATCTCTTTGTTCATAATCCTAACTTTGTTTTTCAGAAATCATGCAGTAGATCCTCTAGATCAAATGCTTTTAACATTACGATTTTATGCAACTGGAAATATTCAACAGTGTTCAGGGGATCTGTTTGGCTTGCACAAATCTACTATTTAAAAGAGTAATTAAAATGCCTCAAAATACTGAGGAAATAAAAACCACTGTAGCAAAATTTTTTAACATTGCTGAATTTCCAAGTGTTGTTGGAGCAATAGACTGTACACATGTACCAATAATAAATCCAGGTACATTTCTCATTTAACTATGTATTTGTTATGCAAAGTTACTGGATCAAGTTAACTATATGAAACTTCTTATTTCAGGAGGGGAAAATTCTGAGTTATATAGAAATAGAAAAGATTTTTTTTCAATTAACACTCAAGTTATTGCTGATGCTGAATTAAGAATTTTAGATATAGTAGCAAGATGGCCAGGTTCAGTACATGACAGTACTATTTTCAATGCAAGCGAGATAAATAGAAAATTTGACCAAGGACATTATGGACATTGTTGTTTATTAGGTGATCGTGGCTATGCATTGAAAAAATATTTATTGACACCACTTCTTGACCCACAGACACGACCTGAACAGTTATACAATGAAAGCCAAATTAGAAGTAGAAACGTTGTAGAAAGAACTTTTGGTGTATGGAAACGAAGATTTCCTGCCATCGCTCCAAACTACGAGTTAATATTAAAAACATACAGCCTATAATAGTTGCCACAGCTATTTTACATAACATATGTATCCACAAAGAGCAAATACTAGTAGGAACATTTCAAAATGTGGAAATCCCAGTAAATGATATAAACTCTCAAGGAAGATCGGAAGTATATCGGAACCACTAATAGAACATTATTTTGCAAGGTAATCATCATATTACAATTATATAAATGCTGTTCTGGTTCCTTATAATTATTATTCTATGAATAATTCATTTACTTATTTGTTTCAGGTTATTGAATGAAACTGTTACAGTATATCCATAGTCCTGTTGTTGTCGGAGGGAGATGTTACAGTATATCCATAGTCCTGTTGTTGTCTATTACCGATCGTCTCTTGATACAATTGTCAGACAATCTGCTTTCATATATAAAATGTATTTTCACTATAATAAATGTTTTATAATTATTAGAGTGTCTCTATTCACACCTTAATAGAAACCACTTAATAAATTACAGTGTTATACTTTATTTTTAGATTTAAGATTTTTTAATTTTTGTTCCTCTATTTCTATCTCTAATAAAGTTTTTTTTAACAGCAATTCATTTATTTTCTTTTTGAACTCCACTTCCAACCTATGTAATTCTTCTTTATGCTGCATATTTTTTGAGTGCTCTTCTTCGGCAAACTGTAATAAATTTCAGATCTCGCAGTCTTTTTTTCTTTCAAATATTCTTCCTTTTCATTGGCCATGGACACAATTTTTTCTTGTCTCTGAAGGTGTGCAAAGTAATTTCCTTTCCTTGTATCTGATACTGAAAATAAATTAATTTGATTAATCACAATATATTCTTATTTCTATTTAATTCTAAAAACATAATTCAAAAACGTTACTGTTTGTTATAAGACAATGCCTTACATAATTAAAACAAAAAAATAAATAACTTGATATCATGTAACTAAATATATTTTAACCTAACCTAATTGTTTTGAAATAGGTTGCTTCAACATTGATTTTGGTGTGGTTGTGTCGAAGCAATGTGCACTGTTTGAAACATTTTCTTTATCTGAAAAAGAGCAAGCTTGTTAAACACAAAAGTAAAATAGTTACATAATCAAAAAGTTACAGTTACAGTAGTTTTCAGACGCCTGAAACATGTTTTCAGTACGTTTCAGGCTACCCTCTATCCAACGCCGCAATAACCTGAAAACCCGTTTTCAGGCGTTTTCAGGACCCCTTATGAGCCATTAAGCCTACTTCGTAAAAGGACATAAATTTCAATAGGAGTGAAAGAGATAGCGATAGTAGAAAGAGACAGATATAAAGTAAAAGTACCATATGCCGGATATAGTACGTTATGCCGTGTCATTTTAATTTTTACCGCAAAATAAGAAATCGGGCAGTGCAATTATAATTTTATACACTACTATGTGAACTATGGCTTGAATATAATCGAAATAACACGATACTCGAATAAAAATATTAGTTTTAAAACTATTTAATTTTCCGAACGTGTCAGTTGCCTCTGCACTACCGTTCCCTCAGTCGTCTTGTCAGTGAGCGTAGGAGACACGCACATTTTGTTAAGGATTTCACATGAAAACTGGTAAGTGTCTTTAATCTAAATAAGGAAATTTTTGATTAGTAGCTATCAACAACAAATTTTATAGTTATTCCAAGTTTTATACAAAGTATTTTTAGAGAAATTGTAAATTTTGTAACTGCCGTAATTATGTACATGCAATCTGAGGGGATGAACATAACTACGTGCGTATGACGCAATAAGAGAAAATCGATCTGAAATATTTTTGTCATTTATTTGTAATTGAGGTAAATTCACTAAAACATTTGATATGAATAAGTTAAGTAATGACCGCAAATTATTGTGACGTAATTACGGTATATGACTTTCTTATTTTAATCCTTTAAATCGAATATGAATGATTACACTTTA
>JAYEAL010000122.1:0-32087 GCA_036419045.1 Scirpophaga incertulas | reverse complement strand
CGTAAAACTGTCGTAAGGGGGCCCTGACAAGTTTTATTTGAAATAAATTTTATTTTATTAAATCGGCCGTGACATCAATAACCTGTGTCGCGTCCGATTTCAAAAGCTGTGTAATTTTTTTTATAGATTATCTACTTAATGTACATTGACAAATAAGCCAGACCTATTGTATTTTTGGTTATAATTTGGTTTTATGTTCTGGCGTCTACCCATCATACACTCATTATTGATTGATAGTTTGATGCTGTAGCTTTGCTGAAATGTGATGCGACATACATACAGTTGATTAACTGTATGTATGTATGTACGTCGCATTACATTTCAGCAACGTGTTTTTTATATTTATTTATATTTATGTGTGTAAAAGTGGATTGTGAATAATTTTACAATGTAAAGGATCGCGTTAGCAGATAGTTCGAGAAACACCGCTCTAGAGTTTCTTTCAAGGACTTGAATCAGTCAAGGATTTGACATCAAAACTAAAATAAACTATAATTCTTTACAAAAATTGCTATAATTCAAATAGCAATGAAATGTAATTATGTGTTAATTTATGAAGTATAATCTAAGTAACACCACTTGTATTTGGTTGAAATTGTTTATTTATATATTTACTTTAATATGTATTTAACATATAAAAAAAAATCAAATGTATATATGTATAGGAAAATAAATGTATGTGTGTGTGTGTGCACTGTGTGACGCCGAGATCAAGTACGGCGCACTCTTTTTCTTTTTGTTAATCTGTGGATAATCTTGTTCTTTTTTTACATGCATAGAATAAGTAAACTAAGTTATACTTTATATAGCGTAACTGATTGTTGTTCCTCAAAATATTTTAATTACCAAATCTAATAGGAGGAATAAATGAGAAAAGGTATTTATTTAGCTGTCTCGATATGTAAGTAAATGCTATTTACTCTTCTGCTGCTATAAAATTACACATTTAACCTTTTAATGTTAATGTTTCATAAATGTTAAATTAACAAAAGTAAGTACTTTAACAAAAAAAAAAAACCGGCCAAGTGCGAGTCGGACTCGCGCACCGAGGGTTCCGTACAAACCTGCAAGGTTTACAAAGTTCGTTCATTACGACAATCGAGTCATAACTATGGTATTTTTATTGCAAAATGAAATTCATAACATTACAACTTGATAGCTCTACGCGTTCACGAGGAAAAAAGTAATATGTTTATATTTATTAAAAAAATATATATTTTGTAATGTAACTAAAAATTTAAGGTATTCGGAATTTTTCCTTTATGTGTGCTATAAAACGTTGCTTCATGCCAAATTTCAAGATTCTAGGTCGACTGGAAGTACCCTTTAGGTTTTGATTCCCTTGCGAGTACTTGCGAGTTTCAAAATATGCAGCTTAAATTGCTGTTTCTTTTGATTGCGTTGACATAGAAGTTTGATTTTGTTACAGCTTAAAGGTATTATAGACCTGAGTATTTGGTATGAATTTCAATTTAATACCTCTACGCGTTTATGAGGAAATGGGTAGTAAGTTTAAAATTATTAAAAAAATATATATTATGTGATGTAACTAAAAATTTATGGTTTTCGTAATTTTTCCTTTATCTATGCTATAAGACGTTGCTTCGTACCAAATTTCAAGATTCTGAGTTCACGGGAAGCACCCTGTAGGTTTTGATTCCCCTGCAAGTGTCGAAAATTTGCGGCATAAACGGCTGTATCTTTTGATTGCGTTGGCTTAGAAGTTTGATTTTTTCACAGCTTTAAGGGACAGTAGACCTGAGTAATTGATATAAATTTCAGCTTCATACCTCCACGCGTTCCTGAGAAAAAGGGTCTTGACAGACGGACGGACAGACGGACAACAAAGTGATCCTATAAGGGTTCCGTTTTTTCCTTTTGAGGTACGGAACCCTAAAAATGTAATTTATTTTTATTTCCAATTCCAATAGAAGTAATATAAGAGGTAGATCACATACGTTGTTTTACTCTTCTGCTGCTATAACCATACACGTTTAACCTTTCAATGTTAAAGTTTTATAATTGTTAAATTGAAGTAACATAAAAAATCATATATATAAAAAAATCTCGTTGGAGTGCTGTTGTATATTAAAGCAATACTTTTTTCTTATAAAGACAAAACAGTCCGACATCACGAATTATTTCTATCCTAGTTTGTTTTTGCTCACACACCCAAAAATTCTTGTCAGATGCAGTCACGCTTCAGAATTTATGTTCTACGATTTGTCATTCGGTGAACATTTTTAATGTCTTTTGCGCGATGAATTGGCTATTAATGTGTTCAGTTATTCAGTAATTTTACAGGCATTTATTGAAGTGAAAACAAATTTAAAGATAAGGGAACAAAAACCTTGTAAGTTCTATGGAATAAGATAAAAATGTACTCTTTACCCGTTCGGAAAGCCTTCTCGAGAAGAACAGTAGACGTATTTTTGAATCATTAGACGTGAATTTGGAATTCGAATACGAATACAAATCGTGCGCGAAATTATTTTCTACTGCTTACCATTTTATAGATTTTTCAATCATTCGAATTGAGTGTTGTCATTAAAAACAAATTCTTAATTAAATTTCGTTTCACGCAGAAAAAAAAAATCACAACAACAAAAATTAAAATATATGTACTCAAACAATACATATTATTATGTATCTATTTACAAGCTTTACAGAGTAAATTATCTCTGTCAACGTCACTTCACCGTTAGATGACGACCTCCATAGTCGAGTGGATAGTACACCGGTTTCAAGGTGTCGCCATCTCTGAGGTCCCGGGTTCGAATCCCGGTGGGGGCAGATGTTTGTGTGATGAATGCCAGTATTTGTACCTTAGTCATGGTTGTTGATATATATTTCAATAAAAATTATTTATATATGTATAATATATGTATGTCTATCCGTTGCCCTAGATCCCATAGCACAAGCCTTACAGAGCTTAATTTGGGCTAGGCTAATTGGTGTAAGTGTAACAAATATTTATATTTATATTATATACTAGCGACCCGCCCCGGCTTCGCACGGGTGCTATGGTGAAAAGATGGCTATGGTGGGTTATCCCTAAGAGATAGACATATACCATCGCGGACTTTTTTGTGGATTTTTGTAAGTTGTACAATACTGTAGTACATTATTTTGGTCTATCTCGTAGGGTTCAGCCAGCGTTTGCAATATAAGCGCAAAAAAACGTGCTTATTTACGACATCACATTAGAAACCTTAAAATTTATCAGTGTTTCTCTACTATATTATGCATTTATTATACATACAAACCTTCCTTAAGAATCACTCTATCTATTAAAAAAAACCGCGTCAAAATCCGTTGCGTAGTTTTAAAGATCTAAGCATACATACGGACATACAGCGAAAGCGACTTTGTTTTATACTATGTATTGATGTATTGATGTATTGATATTCTACTGGTAGAAATCAACAACGAGTGGGTTGAACGCACGAAATGAAAGTTCAGACATAGTGGATTCGGTAATTCGTATACGAATCTCACGATTTCGAATGCGAATTGGTTTTCTATTGTTTCAAAAATTCGTCTCCAGATCCGAAACTCTTCTAGGTCTAGGTCTATTTATGTTATCTTCTCTTCAAACTTCATCCCTACTAATATAAAAATGTGTAAGTATGGATGGATGTTTCACATGAAAACTACTGAATGAATTTATAGAAACTTTACAATAATACAACTTATACATCAGAATAACACACGCTACAATAGGGAATTAATCTCCTTTTTGAAAAGAATCTTAATTTGATCCGTGCGTGTCAGAAAACCATATACTAAACATATAAAAATTTTATACACTCGTTAAGTACTATAAAAATTGCATTAAAATTTAATATTTTCAAACTTCGCGCGTAATTAGACGAAGGCGCCACACGAGTTGTTACTCTGTAGCGATGACGTCAATACGGCATGTAAATAATAAACAAAGCTCTCTGTTTGATGCTATGTATTATTATATTCCTAATTTAAAAATGAGTTATTACCTTTTATATATAAACAACTAATAAAGGAATAATAATAAAAGAGTAATACTGACATCGATGTTTTAATACTCCGTAACTCGGCAGAACAAAAGTCGGGATTTGCTGCAAAAAATTTTCCGACCATTATGCGGCTTTATAATGATGACATTGACACGCATAAGTTTACAGTACCTTATGACGTCACGACATGGCGGCATGTTTCGCTCTTGTTTTACGTATAGATTAAAAAAGTGTATAATTTGAAACTAGTTTTTATATTATTTTTGTTATTTTATGTACTTAAACATGATGGTTCCGACTATTTAATGCATAAGCTATCATAGTTATATGCTTTTAGATCTTTTCTAATATAGAGGGAAGTACCCTATTTATAAAGATCTACGCTACACAAATATAAGATAATCGAAAACTAATCTCAAAGTCGCGGGCACCAACCAGTTTGAAATATTAAAAAACACTGTAATGCCATTAAAAACGAAATTGCAAACTTTCTCTAGACTTGATTTTGTGGTTACGGCTGGACAGTAATGTTGACCTTGACCAGAGTTCATAAGTTTTGAGCGAGCTGCGATTTTGTATACAGTAGACCCTCTTTAATCCGGCACTGCGTTAATCCATCACTCCAGTAATCCGGCGCTCTAAGATGAGCGTGAGAGATGATACATTCATACTAATATTATAAATGGGAAAGTGTGTCTGTCTGTTTGTCCGTCTTTCAAGGCAAAACGGAGCGATGAACTGACGTGATTTACGTGGAGATAGTTGAAGGGGTGAAGAGTAACATAGGCTACTTTTTATCCGGGAAAAATCGACAGATCCCACGGGATGCGCAATAAAGGCTCCGCTCAAAAACTACTGCACAGATTTTCATACGGTTTTCTTCAATAGATAGAGTGATTCTTGAGCAAGGTTTTGCGGTATTTTTTATCTCGAAAAAACGGATAGTCCCACGGGAAGCGCGATAAAACCTTCGCGCCATAAACCGACATCGCGCAAATGTAGCCGTGGGCAAAAGTTATGACCCTTAACCCTCTATAGACCGAATCCCGAAATCCACGCGGGCGAAGCCACGGGCAGAAAACTAGTACTTGTATAAACAAACAAATGCCGATTGGGCAAGAAGCAAAAGAAAATTTGCAGTTTCTTTACTCCAATAGAATAGTTCACCAGAACTGTAAGTCTTGGCATGCTTATGTTTCTGTTTAGAATAGGCCTAAAACGATGATATATTTTAAAACATATTTTTTTAAAGAGACAAACTTTTTTCTGTAATTCAATACATATATATGTACTTTTTACTTAAAACTTGAAAATAAAACTCGACTTTTTTTGTACTTTTTGTGTATTTTTATATATGTATATAATATGTACTATAATTTTGCAGTAATCCGGCGTTTTCACTAATCCGGCACAACCCTAGTCTGATATCTGCCGGAATAACAAGAGTTTACTGTAATTATTTTGAAAAATCACCCCCCCCCCTCCAAAAAAAAAGAAAACTTTCTTAATATCGTCATGCATTAAGAAGAGAGAATAATAGGTAGTAGACTAGTAGGTAGCTTATTCCGCAAGCGAGTGGCAGAAAGAGTAAACGAGTCTGAGACAAACCCAGATCAGTAACTGAGCATAAAATTACTGGATACGGCGATTTTACATTAGAGATGTGTCAATCTTTACAAAAACGACTTAGTGAGTCGTTTCTTCCAAGTGATTCACTGATTCAAATCTCTAACAGCGCTTCAAATGAATCATTCGCTCAATTGCATCTCGGCTTCAATCGGCACGCGGCGCTCGCAAGACTGAGATAAGTAAATAGTTCAGAGTTGGAGCGCTTCGGATCACGTTGCTTGATTGCTCTCGGTTTCATTCGATACGCGACGCTTACACGATTGACTCGGAGTCACTGATACAATTGAATCAATATCAATATTTATATCAGTGTATTTGCATCATATATTATACTCTGTCCATTATGTTATTTTCTTTTTGACAGATCGCGCGTATGAAATATTGTTTCTATTTTCAAATTATAGTACTACAGTAATAATATACTTTCTAGACGGGTAACGCCCACATAGTGAAGTGCTCTGTGCATAACAAACTACCACAGACAATAAGCAGTTCTTGAAATCAGATAAATCGATAAATTGTCTTCAAATCAAATATTTGTAAATTTATTTATTTCCTTCTCGACAGCTACTTTACATTATTTATAGGTATGTGAATTTTAATATTAAAACGCATATGTAGTTAATAACATCTACGTCAAGTTTAAATCAAGAATTATGATCAAGAATACTTAGAAAATCACATACATATCATTTTTTTAACAAACTAGCTAGGTAATTGGTAATTCACCAAAAATATAAAATTTTGCCTAATTTACTTGGCATGTGTAAAACTTTATTTTTTCATATATTTCTGATCCATTTAAGAGAGAAAAAGGAAAACTTTCTTAAATGGATCAGAAATATACGAAAAAATAAAGTTTTACACATGCCAAGGAAATTAGGCAAAATTTTATATATTTGGCGAATTCATGTATTTGAAAAAACCAGATAAACGAATTTAATATTTATAATAAAAATAATATCGCTGCATTAAATCGATTAAAAGTTCTTCTTAAATAAAATCGATATTCTGTTTTAATCGAATCGGTAACTTGCGAGTTCATCACTGATTTCAAAATATCTTAAACTGTCAAAAAGAAAATAATATAATGGACAGAGTATAGATATTGTATCAGTGATTACTGATACAAATGAAGCAAATGAAGCATTTTTGTGATTCGAATCTTTGTACTGATCCGGATAGAAATGATCCAATCTCATCAAAGATACATTTTTTCCATCATCACCATCTTACGTCACATATTGGCAATATACACTTTGGTTTTTTGGTGGTGTTACAGATTTGCTGTAATTCTCACAGGAACCACATATACTCTAGGCGACTGAAACCATTTACCATTAGGTTAGCAGTTTGCTTGTTTGTCAACATATCAGTTTAAAAAAAACTGGTATGGTATGGTGATGTAATGCGCAGGGATGAATTGCATGTGACAAGATAGATGATGAGTATGAATTTGGATCAATGGAGGAATAAAAGAAGACCTATGAATCTAAGAAGATAAGTAAAATAAAAAGTTTGTTTATTTATCAATATGTCACAATAAAACACAATATTACATACTTATGATGAAACATATAAAATCATGGTACTTAATAATTTCAAAGACTATTTTAACCTACATCTAGAACACAACAATGCGACAACTGCCGTTTTGCAGAAAATATTGCAAGATAACTAAATTATCCTTTCGGTAATTGATTGCATTAGAAATTATATAATCTCGATTGACAGCCCCAAATTGTTATTTGCATATACTGTAACATCTATTGCTAGTGTAGTGAAAAGTTTATTTTCACTTGTGTGTATTGAAACAGCAATGGATATAATATTGAAGTTACCTAACGTGCGTTGTCTTGTTTCTCTCACATTTAGGCGAGAACGTTTTATTGACTACAATGGCTTATTGCACATAATAGACCAGTGAAAGGCCTCAATCAGTGTGATTAATTTTATGAGTAGAAACTCGGTTGCAAATGTTATTGGCGTTAAATTTAGGTTCTCTATCGTAAAAACTTATGTTGATTGCCATTTATTAATTACTAGCGACCCGCCCCGGCTTCGCACGGGTGCAGTGAAAAAATGGTTATGGTGGGTTATCCCTAAGAGATAGACATATACCATTGCGGACTTTTTTGTGGATTTTTGTAAGTTGTACAATACTGTAGTACATTATTCTGGTCTATCTCGTAGGGTTCAGCAGCGTTTGCAATATAAGCGCAAAAAAGTGCTTATTTACGACATCACATTAGAAACCTTCAAATTTATCAGTGTTTCTCTACTATATTATGCATTTATTATACATACAAACCTTCCTTAAGAATCACTCTATCTATTAAAAAAAACCGCGTCAAAATCCGTTGCGTAGTTTTAAAGATCTAAGCATACATACGGACATACAGCGAAAGCGACTTTGTTTTATACTATGTATTGATTGATGTTGTTACCAAACATGGCTCTATGAATAGTGTCCCTATTCCCAAACTTGAACGCCCCCTAATTGGCTATGTGAAAAACGCTCAACGCTCAAATCTAATCCTGCAACGTTGAAAGTTTGACCATATTATGCATGTATTATACATATTATACATACCTTCCTTAAAAATCACTCTATTTAAAAAAAAACCCGCATCAAAATCCGTTGCGTCGTTTTAAAGATCTAAGCATACATAGGGACAGACACGGCGGATAGCGACTTCTTCTGCGCAGGATTGGTAATATCGTCATACATTTTGGTTAATTTATACAGTATCTTTATAAATTGTAGCCTGAATGTTATTTTATTGTATGAACTATGTTATTATAAAAGTTTCATTAGAATCCATTCAGTAGTTTTTCTGTGAAATGCTAACAAATATTCATCCATACTTACAACACGTTTATAATGTTAGTCGGTTATCAACTAATGTTCTACTGTCTTTGAATCTGAGGAAGTATAAGTAATAAGTTGATATTTTTGTAATTTTCAAGGATGTTTCGGTTAGTTCTTATTTATTTCTCTCAAAAATATTTTGTAATGGCGGCTGAATTCAAATTTAATTTCCATGGTGAACATAATCACCCCATAGGCCCGACTAACTATTTGTTACGAACTGTAGGGCAATTTTAGGTAAAAACTGGGAATAAATTCAAAAGCTTAAAGGAATATTTAAAATAGGCTGCTACTTAGTAGCCATTTTTATTTCACACACACAAAACAAGACCAAAGACAATCAAAAACATGACTGCTTGATAACAAATGTATACAAAAACTTCTAAAAAAGGTCCGACATACATATGTTAGTAAGACTACTAACTGCAATTATTTATGAAAATGTTATCAAAATTACACTTTATTCAAATATGACTTTATAGACAGCTCTTTTGAATCGTCCAATTTTTCTTTCCTATCACACATTCAGGACGCATTTTTAGTTGATAAGAAGAATGCGCGCAAGAAACTTATCAGCTTATAGATAGTAGATAGATGAATCACAGACAGTTTCCAACATCTTGGAAGAATATCTTCAAATCTATACTAATATTATAAAGAAGTAAAGTTTGTGTGTTTGTAAATTGTAAGGGGTAATCTCGGGATCTACTGAACCGATTTTAAAAATTCTTTCACCAATAGAAAGCCACATTATTGCGGAGTGTCATCATCATCATCATCATCATCATCATCATCATCGATTTTAAAAATTCTTTCACCAATAGAAAGCCACATTATTGTTGAGTGTCATTATCATCATCATCATCATCATCATCATCATCAGCGGACGGCGCGCGATGGCTTCGAGTTTAATTCAGTTCGCTTTCGTGCTCGCTTCGGGGATTATTAATATTATGCCCAACGAAGTGGGCGCGGGTCAGCTAGTAAAGAATATAATACAACATAGTAAAACGTATCTTAGATCCATTAAAGCTGTCAATCTCCTTTTAGTACTTCCCTGGTCCAAGGTTGCCTGGAAGAGATTGCTGTTTAGCAATAAGGCCGCCTCTTGTACATTAATCTCTGCTCTTGGTTTTGGTTTGCAATAAAGAGTTATGTTATGTATTTTGTTGTATAGAGGTACGTTCGGTCCAGATTTAATACAATGCATTTTCTTTGCAAAACATATCGCACTAATAATACAATAGTGTATCAACTCAAAACGTCGTACTTGACATAATACTATAAACACACGCAAAATTTGATTCCTCACGCGTGATCAAGACCGTCGTTCGATTAGTGCAAAAATAAGGATAAATTAAAAAACTTATGTGACAGTTATTCAATTTGTAACTATTACATGAAGTGAGTAATAAGTTTTCGGTTGATTCTGAAAAATGTTCGATTTTGAGTTGATACACTATTGTATTATTAGTGCGATATGGAATCAACAATTGTATTTCGATAATCTCAAAAGTTAGAACCCTCGTATTGTGTACTTAGCTTTAAAATGTTCCATAAAAATTTCCAGAATTTCTGATTACACATTACCAAAGACAACCAATTATTGTTCTCTAAAACGTTTATTTATGTCATCACCGTAAGCTTTGAACAACACTCATTCAAACTCACTACAATGTTATATAAAGGAGTTGAAGTGGGAAACGGAAAATAAACGGAATACAACTAAACAAAGAGGCTCTAAACTTACATTGTTGGATCAACAAAGGCTTATTTATAGTTAGCTATTGAAGTGTACGGGCGCGAATAATGATGCGCTCATGACTTGGGCCACGCGCACACTTAGCGTCGGGTGACGCAAGCGCCGATTTTTGCGCGTTTTACGATGCAGACGACTTGCTAGACGCCGAGTCACAATAAAGGCGTTCGGAAATACATTAACTAGTATCATTACGATTTATTCGCTTACGAATGTAATGAAAGCGAAATGGTGGACTAAACGAATACCTATTTTAATGCTTAGGTATTAGAACACAGTTTTATGGTAGCATAACATAGTTATTATTTATGTGACTAAACAGTAAGGTATAAAAGGTGGGAGCCAGCTCATCCTGGTCCTCTAATAACTGAGCAATTAGCTGTCTTGCTTCTGACTCCAATTTGTCGGAGTTGTTGAAATTGTTGGAACTCCAATGCTGCTACTATGTTACATAAGACACTTATTTTCTATATCACGAAAGTGGAGAAAAGACTTAAATTCACCATAGCCTATGGATTAGGGATATTCATTTAATATCGATAAATCGAATTATTCGATAGTTGCCATACGATATATCGAAATAGATATTTTGACAAATAATTTTTCAATTCGATATATTGATATATTCATGAAAATATCGAATCGATTAGAAAGCAAAGCTCATCAAGACTCATAATGACAACGGAACTGAAGTAAATTATGACATTACTCAATGATTTCAGTTTGAATCAATTTCATTAACCGGTAGTGACATCTATGTGCATGGCTCTATCTGTGCCCAGATAGAGCCATGCATATGCATTCCATAGAGCAGATAGGCGATCAACATTTTCTTATATATTCTTAACACAGATTCAGTATTCCTATATGAATTATTCTTATTGTTGGCTACATTTATCGCCCATAATCTGTGCGTGTGTAGATTCACTCCGACATCTCATAAGTTCCTCTGACCATCTTCCAGCTCCATCGTCAAACCCTGGTTACTTTATTACACTATTAGTATAACTATCTTACTCTGGTCTTTGATTATACTTCAACATATACGATACAAACAACAAAAAACTGTCTGCTTTTAAAAAGAAAGGGACAATATAATTTTTTTGTGAAAAATATTCGATATTAAAAAATATCGATAGTTTCAATCGATATATCGAAAGATATCGATATCACGTTTCGATATTTTATATCGATAAAATGTCACGATATATTTTTTGAGTGGACACCCCTATTATGGATGTCTGCAACCAGGATAGTTGTGCGGAATACTTTAGCAAGCAGTGCTGATAATTAAACCCAGCAGTAAAATTATGCTTCCAAGACAAAACGCACAAACACCGCTCTTGGAGCGTATAGCGCCATTTTGCTTGCACTATGGATTTATTATTGTTTAAAGCTTGAAAATTGCTTGCGCAGTCTGATATTAGTCGCTTTAAAACAATCAAAATGGTACAAGCGGTTTAGTCTGTATATCAGTCGCTCCTTTCATTCGTTCGCATGTGGGGTGGCGTGGCGGTCATTGCGAGGTCAATTGTACTAAATTAGTGCTAAGTTTTACCGAATATGACGCCGTCTGGCTCGCGAAATGGGAACGGATGAATGCTACTGACAATAAAAAGTGAATGGCTAAAAATGTGTAATGAACTTATTAACTCCCTTGCTACCTCGCCCACGTGGTCATATCTTTTATTCAGGATAATGCCTTCTTTGATAAGTGGGCTATCCAACACTATATAGGTACTATTATCTATACTTCACTATCATTACATATAGTATAAAATATACAGTATACAGTATATAATAAAGTCGCTTTTTATGTCCCTATATCCCTATGAATGCTTAAATCTTTAAAACTACGCAACGGATTTATAATGTGTTAGGTTTTATATCATTACCAACTTTTGCTGACGGCCTCGCCCGCTATATCCTTATGACGTATGGGTGCAAAATATTGCCCATCAGCACAGTTCATATATGTCTCGCCAAGGGTCTCGAGTCTACCCTAACTATATTAGATCGACTGGGCTTTAGTCAATCACGCTGGCCTAGGGCGGATTGGTTAATTTCATACACAGCAGTTGTATACGGTGTTGTCTCATGAGGTTTTCGTTCACCGTACGAGCGTCAGATAAATTTACATATCAAATTCGAAAAACGAATACCTCATTTCTACCAACCTTCAGATTCGTAGATCAAAAGCCGCGACCACAGCGCTCGAATAAAAAAACAATACAAACAAAAAATTACATAGAACGTTCGATTAAAACTAATATGAAACTATTCAGATATAATGACGTAATCACCTGTCTGTAGTAATGAAATAAGATGGACGCCAGTGAGCGTCCCAGGCGTCTGCTATCGATCAAGCCTGGCGCCACTCCCGCCTCCCGTCGCGCCGTGTGCCCAAGATTTGCGACTGTTTCAAACCACCCCTCTGCCTAGATACATTTACATTCTATAGTCTATGGTGAAATTCAGTCATGGGAATACGCGTACATGATGTGGGTACATTAAAGATATTGCCGTAGTATCAAATTATTCATGGATTAATTTCATTTCAATTGAGTCTACAATTTGCATAGAGACCGAATCTAGTTTCAAGTACATGCAACGAATTTATAGCAAATTTTAATAATTAGTAAAACAACCTTAAAATGACTTTAAAAACGCTTTAGTGGGATTAATGGGGATAGGATATTAATTAATGTTCCCGGAAGTAGCTTGATGTTCCCGGGGGCTCCCTACATGGATTAGGGAGGCCATCCCTGAGGTTTTTAGTGGGTAGGCCTCCCCCTTCTGGGGAGGAGAGCCCCACATAACCGCCGGCTCGCCACAGCCGGGCCTGTATTCAAATCAGTATCAATAAAGTTATCGCTCTGAGCACATGGTGCTATTATTATGTCCAACAAAAATCATATAAATCTCAGCCTTAAATATATTAGGATGGAGTGCGGCTGTCAAACAGCGAACAAACAAAATGGTGCCGCCGCCATCTTGGATTGAGAAACCCGTTTCGACCCGTGTTTGCGACCGTCGACCGGCGCGGTTTTTGCTTTCTTCCCGGTTTTTTTAAAGTACAAAGTGACAGCTGATAACTGACTATTGGAGTTGTTTGTAGGTTCATAAACTAAAATTAGAAAATCTCTTTAATAAATCAAAACATATTTCTTACTCACTAAACTACAAAGTTATGTGTAGTTTTTTTGTTAACTTTTAGATTCGTTTGTCATGTTACCTACAAGATTAAAGGGAATGAAAATGTTATGCTCATTCCAATCTCTGGATGCGAAATACGAAATTGAATTAACGTCTATATCTGAAATATTCTATATCTGAAACGAGATGAATTTTTAAATGAAATAGAAATGCCGTATCCAAATTAGATGTCTGACGATTATTTGTATTTGAGCAAGGAATTTTGCATTAGGTGCTGGATTGCGGTATTCGCGGTAGGATTTGATTCTATAAATATAGTAATGGATTGATTAGGTAATTGTTGAACGTACCATTTATTAATGTTGTACAATCAGCGTTGGTGGTCTACGAATCGGATGGTTCGGGAAACTCCGGAGTAGATTTGCCAGTTACCATGTGTTTTTCGAATTTCATATCAACATTTATTTGACGCTCCTACGGTGAAGAAAAACATGGCATAAATCCCATACATGTTGGTACCAACATATTCGTAGGTCAAAGCGAATATGTTGGTACATATTCGCTTTGACCTATATTTCACCTTATGCTAAGTGATGATAAGGTTGAAGATGGAAGCTTCACTTGTATTCCTCAATATTTGAAACAACCAGTCCTTCTTGTAAATTTTGAAACACAGGAAATACAATTGGCATTTCAGTATAGACACATACTTAGGTAAATCACTAGTTAGTTGAAGGCTCTATGGACTAAGAAGTTTTTTTTCCCTTATAGCAAATATGAATTATGCCAGCGTCAAGTGAAAGATAGATACGTATAAAATAATTTTGAATTTTGAGACTAAGAAGTTATTTTACCAACCAAACTGAGTAAAAACAGTCATCACAGATAGACGTGAGATTTATGTTAGTCTTTACAATGTAACAAGTCTGTTTTGACAGATGTAATATATTCGGCCGGATATTCGATCCGTATCCGTATCCGCGGATATCCGGGGCAGAATTTCCGAACAGGTGTCGAGTCAATTTTTTTTTCCTTATTCGTACGTACGGACAAGGTTTTTGTTTTTTTTTTAAGCTTTGTTTTTTTTTGTTTTGTCTGTTGACGTCAATAAGTGCCTGTAAAGGTTATGTTGAATAAAGATTATTTGGATTTGATTTTGAATTGATTTGAGAAGAACGATCCGTATCCGTGTCCGTATCGGTTACTTTTTGGCGGATTTTTTATGGATCTATTTACCTTATTAATTTTAAATTTATAGATAACTACCATTAATACTCTTCGCAGCGTATGCGATGAAAGACATTTTATGGCAAATTTTTATACAGCTTCGGTTGGTTAAAATAAGAACTTCTAAAGATTTCTATAGTAATCTAGTACTAAATATAGCCTTTTTTTTTTGTTCCCCTGAGGAAAATGTATTAAATTGCATACCCCGGCTGTGGCGAGCCGGCGGTTATGTGGGGCTCTCCTCCCCAGAAGGGGGAGGCCTACCCACTAAAAACCTCAGGGATGGCCTTCCTCAGGCATGTAGGGAGCCACCGGGAACATCAAGTAACTTCCGGGAACCCCCAGCCTCTGCTCCCCTGAATAGAGGGGAGCCCTCCTCGGCGGAGGCTATACTACCTCCCCCGGTCTCCTCCACCGACGACGCCCCCCGGCCACGGAAGGGGCGTGGACCATCCCGGGTCGCCGTAGCGGTCGCGACTTCCTCGCGCCCGCCGGCGACCGGCGGCGGCGCCGCAGCTGTGCTACCGAGCCCGGCGCCGCCTTCTTCGAGCGGGATCGGCCATCTCCCGACCCCGCTCGGCGGCCTCCTTCTGGAGCATCACTGCTTCACAGAAGGAGGCCACAGCCCTCCAACCTCCCTCGTCCGCCAGCATTGCCGCAATCAATGCCGGCGGAGACAGATCTCGCCCGATCTCTGCGACCAAGACTCGGCGCTCGGAGGCCCACGCGGGGCACTCCGCCAGCGTATGCTGGGCCGAGTCGAGGTCGGATGCGCAGTGGTGGCAATGTGTCGATCGCTCCCGTCCTATTCGACACAGATACTCACCGAAGCAGCCGTGCCCGGTGAGTATCTGAGTCAATCGGTAGGTGACCTCCTCCTTCCCGTGGAGCCAAGCTTCGAGGTGCGGGAGTACGGCACCGACGGCCCGCTGGCGCGCGCAGATCCGTAATTCGAGACTAAATATAGCCTATGTTACTCAGTGATAATGTAGCTTTCTAATGAAAAAAGAATTATTAAAATCGGTCCAGTACTTTTTATTCGTTACATATAAGACCATTGGAGTATTATCAAAATAGCATTATGCGCTGGTTCCCGATTTTGTAATAATCTGTCAGTGCAAAATTACATAGACTATAGGTGTATATTCCCATACGTTCACACAATTTTTGGCCGCTATATAAAGATGCTCTCGAAGTTGACGCAATAACTTCACATTTATTTAAATCTTATGCGTCGAAATCTTTGAATCATCACTTTTTCAGTCCCGCAACTGGTAATGACATAATATCGAATATTTAATAAGGTTATGGCGTGCCAGCCGACCCGACTCATTGTCCAACAGATAATCGCCAGCAATTATAACACATTTAATGTGAATCATTCGAATCACTTACACAATTAAGACAATGTTCTTGTTATTTTCAAAAAGTTAACACTATCTTAAAGATATTGTTGATAGTTAGCTAAAGTTTCCATTATAGTATCTCCTACAATGCTATAATGAGACAAAAAAAAATGCGTTTATTCAACATGGACATTTTTTTTTTATTTAAAATAGGTTTGCGTTTGTCCACAATCTCACCTGATGGTAAGTGACGATGTGGACTAGGATGGAACACGCTTACCTAGCAAATGCCTATTCACTCGTGACTTGAAGACCGTAAGATTATATTGTTCCGGGAACACAGACGTCGGCAAAGAGTTCCACATCTTAGCTGTTCGTATTAAAAACGAAGACTGGAACCGTTTTGTACGTGTGCGAGGATAGTCCACCACGTAAGGATGGTAGTTAAGCCTACGTCTGGTTGACTGGTGGTGGAAAGTACATATAAATACTCTTATTGACGTCCATTAATTATGCTAAAATACCTTTTTCCGGCGTTCTTGTATTTAATAATAAACTGCAAATTGATATAAGTAGATGTGTTTTGTGACTCCCTGGGGGTATACAAAAATAAAACTTAGCGGGTGGGTATTTCCGCCAAATCAACACTTTTAACGGATCAATAAAAAAGTTGAAGAATGATATTTTCAAGTAAAAGTTTCGTATTCCGTGATCATTAAATAAGCTGTAATAAATGTGTACATTAATTAAACTTCATAGTTTTATATTTACTCGTGTTTTAAAAATCGGTGAAGACAAAAATTCTACGGTAAAGACACATTTAAAGTAATTTATCAAATTAAGAGATATTGTTTATTTCTAATTTTAACTGACAGTAAATAAGTACATTTAACTCCGATAATTTTTTTATAGCTTTATTAATTTATGTATAATACTGAATAACGGTAAGGACTTACAACTACGGTAATGACTAAAAATCAGGAGATGAAAACACAAAGACAAGTGATATAAATATGTTGATGGTATCTCAAAGATGATTATTGAAAAACTTACTAATGTTGTACATTTTGCAAAATTATAATCAAATTACTAATTACACACAAATAAAATTTTACTGTAAATTTATTAATTAATCAGTCTTCGAATTTAACAATCAGCCTTTATTAACATTGTTGTACTTATAATTACTTATGTACTACTCGGTGGAAAAAAAAATTGAATCCAATAATAAGAGAGAAACAAAACTTATGAAATTAAGATGTTCAAGCAATTTGTTGGTTTTCTTATTTTACTAACATATTTTTATTTAAAGATCATTATTTAACAAAAAGTAAAATTCTACGATACGGTGATAAGAAAATAATGTATGGTATGTGTAACAACCAAATTATTGATAATAATAATAAAAAAAACATTGCACACTTTGCTTATATATTAATGTCTCTATGATGTCAAAAGAAAACAAACACTTTTTCTTCTGGAACTAACCTAAAAATATATGTTATCAATATTTGAAAAATTGAAATTTAAATTCTTATCAATTTTTGGTTCAGCTAAAATAGCTTTAACACATTTAACAGATATCATATCCCTATTTCTTGATTTTGGCCATCCAAATCCTCCTGGAACTTTTTTAAGTATTGAAATAGAGACATTACCACCATAAATTCCAATCACACGAGCGATTTGATGTTTTTTTACTCTTTCAGATTTTTTTATTAATATCCAATCAGCTACCTTTAAATTTAAATTAATAGGAATATGATCTGTTTTACTTGTACTCGGCGTCGGTAATATATTTTCTTTATCATATAAGGTCATTTTTGAAACATGTGATACACTAACAGGAACTACCTGTTCAAAATCAAAAGCTGTAGGTATATTCCGAGATGTTGAGGGTTCGCGAAATGTATCTTTTATCTCATTTTCATTATTAAGCCTCATAATTGTTGAAGATTTGTAAGTTCCTAATGATTCGCGGAAACAAATGTTATCGTTCATATTTTTAGCTGCAGCCAAAACTGTGACGGTGACAGGCTCCGATATATCCGGTACGGTAAAAAACCCTAAATGCGCCCCATGTTCGCAAGCACAGCCCGCCTTACATTTAAAACAACTAAATTTCCTGATTGTTAAATCAGGACCACAGAACAGGTCCCAGAGTACTTGGTGTACATCCAAGGTACCTTTAAATGCAGGCAGTGTTTTCGGTAAGCTGTTGGACTTTTCAGATATTTTAGTTTCCTCTACCACAACTATTTTGATATTTTTTAAATGTTCTTTTAAGATTCTCTGAAAATCATCAAAGTTTCCAATATCCTGACCAAGATTGACGAGACTATCGGCAGTTCTTTTAATAACCGCCCCAACTCCATCTGCCGCACCTTTTCCATGGCCAGACTCACTGTAGTTCCATGTCAGTGTGTTTAGAAATCCAGGATAATCTTTGTGAATTCGCGTCATTATCCAAAAAATATTTTTATTTCTATATTGGCTGCTTGGTGAGTCAGTTAAAATATGGATTGAACCGATAGAAGAATTAATATGGTAAATGTAATCTAAAACTGGTTTTAAATGAGCCCATATCGCTGCAGCATCATGTCGAACATTCTGACTTATTGTACAAAATGCTTGAGTTGTCTTTGTTCCACTTTCATCATATAAATATAAAACAGAAGTATGCAGAGATACTTGGCGCCGGTTACTACCGAAATGCATGGATTGAACTTCTTTATGATACTTAAGATCGTAATTTTCTGACCAGTCCATATGTATTACTGCTTCGTAAATATCTAACGAATCCTTAAGGTTTTTTATTTCTTTATATTGTTTTTCTATTGTGAACGTATGTTTTAAGAATCCGACCAAACTATGTTCCAATCTTTTTACTAATTGTAAAGGATTTGCAGTTTCAATTTTCTTGGTTGTAATTACTTTTACTTTACTGTTTTCATTGAGTTCTTTTGTTTTACACCAATAACTAAATTTTATCATATTTTCATTATTAAATTCATTACATATAACCCATTTTTGCTTACAGTACATACAGTTTCTTAACAAACAATTATCAGTCTTTGGCGAACAACAAACTGAATTTACCAGATCATAATGATTACTTTGATTTATAATCTTTGCTCTGTGCAAAGCTGCAATTATTAGATCCATATTAACGTGAACTTGACATGCGCATGTATCTCGATCGCTACTTTTAGGAAAAACAACCCAAAACGGCCTGTATTTGCAAAATGTAGAATAACTAACTTTTACAGTGTAAGCAGTAATAAATCTAGTATAAAGGTTCTTCAGACTCATAGTTAAATATCTTTTCTGCTTTTTTATCTTGTGGCGTGTTATAAATTCCTTCTTCCCTGCTCCTAGTTTACTATTTGTATCTTCTTCGTAAAATGTTTGTATTTTATCAATAATAGTTTTCACGTTCAATCTATTGTTTTTCTTCTGACTTCTATTTGGTTTTTTAATTCTATGTATCATTACTCTGTATGCGTTATTTTTTTTCTTGAGTTTCTGAATAACTTTTATACAAATTTGTAGCTTCTTCTTTAATAGAGCCACTGTCTTTTTTATGTGGTCAGGCAGGTCAAGATGTCTATCATTTCTCGAGGATCCTTCAAGAGGATCTTGTTCGTTTTGTACACCTTGTGTATTCGTGATGTTATCTGTCTCACTGATATTTACTTCATGCGGGACAGACATTTTCTTTTTTATATTTCTAGAATTACTTTTATTTATCTTCCATTTTTTTCTTATGCTTCGTTTTTCCCTTTCAGTCATATCTGCAATACTTTTAAGTTTCTTTTGCTGCCTCCTTCTTCTGTAGCGTTCTCTTTCTTTAGTTAGTAAACTTGCATATTTTTCAGGATTGTTTAGTTTAATATATTCATACCTTTTCTTCTTATTTAATCTCTTCTGTTCTTTTGCTTCTACTGTTTTATTCTTTGGCATTGTTTGTAGTCTGTCGAAACAAATGCGTAGGTAAATATGTATAATATTGGAAAAAATACAATTATAGATCAGTCTAATGGACATTTCTTCATTGGCTGGCACCTGTACAGGCATCGGTATAGATTTTGCATGATTGTATGGCTTATATATCGCACATACATACTTACATATCCCACCGGACTAATGAGACAGCGTGTCATGTAACTCCATAGAATTATATTTCTACTTATGTGGGTAACGGTGCCGGGTTGGTGCGTACTAATGAAGAAACGCCTAATAAAACTTCCCCTTGAACTATCTAAATTCTAATGAATCGGTTTAATTTACATTATTTTTAAAAATGTTTCCAGAAATATTTTTTATTTTAATAGGATGTTAAGATTTATAATCTACGTTACTGTGCAATAGCGAATAAGTTGTCATCACCGTACCCAAGGTGTCTTTACCGTCACCTGTGCTAAGGGCCTGGTAATGACCGTTAAGGTAAGGACATTTCTAACATTTTTCTAAAATACTCTAAAATTTGTAATCTATTGTAATAATAATGTTCGAGATTTCCATAAATAAGTAGTTATGTGTATGTTAAAATTAAAATGACGGTAAAATTGCGGCTACTTACCGATTTATTTTACTATTACACGGAGAGGACACTTTTTGGTTATAAAAGGCGGAACACTCGCGCTTCTAAAATTACTACGAACAAGCTTCTTAGACGGTGCTTGCCGAGCGACTGGCAGACTCGTCTATAACTTACGTAGGGTACCCAGCGGCAACGTAGCGTGTTTATAGTTTGACAAAGCTTAATAGTCGCCGATACGGAAAGGACATTTTTTGATATATTGAAATATTACAAGCCAAAGAATAGTGTTTTACATTATTAATTGTATTTTATATTACTAGTTAATAATCAGCAATAAATACCGAATCCGTAAAAACATTCTTTTGTAATTTACGAACATATTTTATTTTCTATGCAATTTTAAACTTTGAAAATACTATTTGTTACACTATAATCCGAATAGAAGTGAGAAGATTTTATTTTTTTTACCCCTGTATTTACTTCCTAAGGCTGCTGTAAATCATTAATATGTATTGGTTTTATTTTTTTAACAGGCCAACTTTAAAAATATCTGTTTTAAATGAATAACATAAAAATTATATCGGTGTTACAAGTTTTTTGGCGTTTGGCGGAAATACCCGGGTAACTGTTTCCACAAACTATAGATTAGTCCTTTTTTTACATGGCTAATTATAGTTTTTATGTTTAATATGTATCTAATCAAATAATGATATTTTAGGTCTGTTTGTTACCTCAATAAATAAATAAATAAAAAATTACAATAGCTTGGATATTGATAAAGCTTTCGGAGAGAGGAATAGATAAATAAATATTTCTCACGCCCTGTAAGGATTGTGTTGTAAGATGGTAACGGATAGAAATATACATTTATGTTATACAACTATAACTAAGATACAAATGCTCGTATTCGTATTACACAAACTTGTGTCCTCACCGGGACTCGTACCCGGGATCTCAGAGATAGCGACACCTTGTACTAGTGTATTAATCACTGCTACGGAAGTGATCATAATTTATTTAGTACTAGCTTCCGCCCGCGTGAAATTAGTTTTTGTCAATCCTGCTCCCTTATGTCTAAGGTACCAAAATTCATGGTCTTACCTTCAATTCAACCCCTATTTCACCCCCACACTGGTAAAAATTTCAAAATGCTAGAACAAACGAATTTTTGTTTCTTATAACGTGATATTTGACGAACTTGCATACTAACTTTCAACCCTTATTTCACCCCCGAGCTGGTCGAAATTACAAAAATGCTAGAACAAATGTTTAATGATTTCTTATCAACTGCTTAAATATAGTTTCATGGTTTTATCTTTTAAAATTAAGAAATCCCATACAAACTTTCAACCTCTATTTCAACCCCTTCATCCCTTTTTTTTTTAAATAAAAAGTAGTCTATGTTCTGTCTCAGGGTCTAAAGATTGTCTGTACCAAATTTCATCAAAATCGGACGCGAGGTTTAAGCGGTAAAGCGTAACAGACAGACAGACAGAGTTACTTTCGCATTTATAATATTAGTTGATCACTGGATTTATTCATAAGATATTTCATAGTCATGGGATATGTAATACTAATGAATATTATCTGAACTTTTTGGTTATTTGCATAACGTTTTACATGCAATTAACCCTTTTGAGAAAGGGGAAAACAAAAAGGTATTTTAGAACTTATCGCTTGATCTATCGACCGACACCCAACAACGACTGGTGCCATAGTTGAATCATTGAGTGAGTCACGAAAGCGACCAGCGTAAGGAGACTCCTCGCCCCCTCGCATTCACCTCCCATGAGTAATGTGAGGTTGAATTCAATGGGGAATTAGAGGTCTCCTAAATTTGGTAGCTCTTCACGCACGTCTCGTCTGACGACACCATTATGTCTGCAAAAGGAGCTATAAAAAGGCTTTGGCTGTTTGATGTTATTATCTTTGTTGGAACAATAGCTTTAGTGTTTGAGATAAGTGCAGTGTGATGTAAGCCAGTGGATGCTGAGATCTGTGTCTAGATTAGATGTTTTAATCTTAAATAGCAATTCCAAATCCATGTAACTATGTTAATATGAACTATTATGCGAATTATATATATATCTCTCTCTCTCGAATTCTATTTCCAAACAGGAGACGTATTTTTGAATCATTAGACGTGAATTTGGAATTCGAATACGAATTTCAATCGTGCGCGAAATTGTTTTCTACTGCTTACAACTTTTTAGATTTTTGAATCACTCGAATTCAGTGTTGTCATTAAAAACAAATTCTTAATTAAATTCCGTTTCACGCAGAAAAAATCAAAATCACAACAACTAAAACAAAAAACTGGCGATGACCCACACGTGAAACGGTCACTGTCAACGTCACTTCAGCGTTGGATATTCTACTGGTAGAAATCAAAAACGAGTGAGTTGAACCGCTCGTTGCACAACGCACGAAATGAAAGTTCAGAAATAGTGAATTCGGTAATTCGTATACGAATCTCACGATTTCGAATGCGAATTGGTTTTCTATTGTTTCAAAAATTCGTCTCCAGGTTTAGGATAAATTCTTTTTTTTCCTTGTTCATGAGCATGTACAAGTTTTTCCTTCTCTTAAGCATATATGTATCACAGATACAAAATTTTAGCTTAAACCTAATATTATTTTTCTTTTTATAATTTAAATTATATTAGTAAAACTATTGTATATGTCCATATGTATAAAAAGAAAAAAACAGTGTCCACTAGGCAACTGAAAATTCCCTGCTGAAAGCTGGAAATGTAGGACACACCCCAATAAAGTTAGCTCGGGTCGTACATGAAATGGGTTCCTATTGGAAAAGTTCTAGACGTATTGCCCGCCTAGCTTTATATTGGCCGGATATAGCAGGCTTTGGGGCGACATCGATATTGAAGCCTTATATGAATCGAGGATGTTATTTGAATATCTTATTTAATTTACAAGCACCAGTTCTCATAATTTTGTAATGTCAGGCAATTTGCGACCAATTTTCAAGTAAGTTTTAAATTATTTGAAAATATGAGACAGTTTTGACAGATGTCATCGTTAAAATTTATCTGTCAAAAGTATGTTATTTATTTAAGCTTTATGTACATACATTGGTGTACAATGCCGGATTTAATACCTAAGGCATTTTCTACCAGTCAACCTTCAGATGATGCAGAGATACAAAGAGGTAGACGTACAAAATACACTAAAAGCAGATGTTTATATATACACAAAAGATGTATATATATAGATGTATATATAATATATATATATTATATATATATATATATATATATATATATATATATATATATATATAATACATACCTTAATACATAAATAAAACATATATAATAAACGACATAATACATAAAACATATATAATGCCTAATATCACATTTATAATTTCCGGTTCCGGTCTTGGTCTTAAGAGTAACTCTTTGCGTCTTGCAATAAATTTTTATTTAAATTCCTGGTAAACTGTAAGCCTGTGCCTCAATAATTTGAAGAAACTTCAAGACTAAAGGTTGCTGCTTGTGTTTAACCTGCAATAAGAAACACTCCAACACTTTGCACTGGCGTTTGCCGATCATCTTTGATTATATGTTAATCGAGTAACTGATTGGTGGCTGTCGTCGTTTGCGCCGGCTGTCAAAAGTGTCAATTTTGGGTACAGGGAGCACGCAGCATTGAGCCACCAGAAACATAGAACTGGATGCGTTCAGATATTTCTGAAATTATTATCGCTAAGGTGTCAACACACGGCCCGCACGCTGGCACAACATCTCTGCAGGCGTGTAAGCAGCAGCTCACACTGTCGCGTGGCTTGAGTTAAAATAGCATTTTAGACAATTTTCAGGTTTTTCTTAAGTTACAAATACTTGCAATGAGTGTAAAATGTGCTGGCTGTCCTAATGGCATTAAGGGTGAAAATTTTATGGTCTGCAGCCGATGCCCAGACCGGTATCATTACACTTGTTTGAATCTCACGAAGCACGATTTTGTTAATTTCACGAAAGAATTCAAAGATACGTGGGGGTGTCCTTCCTGTCGCAGTAAAGAACCTAAGCGAGGGGATAACTCAAATACTCCGGTACGTGGCTCTGCACCCGCACCCACGACTCTTACTAAGGCCGTCAATAGCGCAGATCACAATGACAATGCCAATGTAACACTTCGTTCTAAAACCCGGACCACATCGACAGCTAATGTCGCAGTTAGTTCTAAAAGCTGCAGCTGTATGACACCTGAAATACTACGAGAAATTATTAGGGAAGAGCTGGATAAGAAACTAGATACTGTCCTTTCTGGTATTCAATCGAAACTTACAACAATTGACGAATCTCTTAGCTTATTAAACTCTGAGCATGAGCAGATCAAGGTCGACGTCGAAGATCACAAAGCATTACTAAAGCATCTTGAAAGGGAAAACGAACAGCTGCGAAATTCAACGAAAGATTTATCACAAAGGCTACAACAACTGGAACAGCTTTCACGGTCTAACAATTTGGAAATTCAGTGCGTCCCGGAAAATAAGAACGAGAAGCTATATAATACTATACAGCACCTTGGTAAGACCATTAAGTGTACAATAACTGAAAGCGATATACAGTACTGCAGCCGCATTGCTAAGCAGGACCCCAGAAGTCTCCGACCGAGATCCATACTGGTAAAATTTAATAATCGCCGTCTGCGCGACACTTTTTTGGCTGGAGTAATAAATTTTAACCGCAAAAATCCCTCAGACAAACTTAATACTGCACATCTCGGTTACGCAGGGGATAAAAAACCCGTGTATGTGTCTGAGCATCTTACTCCAGAGAGCAAATCACTGCATGCTGCTTCACGTCTGAAAGCTAAACAACTTAACTACAAGTTCGTGTGGGTGCGTGACGGGAAAGTATTTGTTCGAAAAACTGAAAGCTCAAGCTTTATCCTAATTAAAGACTCACTTGCTTTGGATAAGTTGACGTAGGCGGATCAAACTTTTGCTGTGTATCGATTTCCTTCTTTCTTTATTGCTGAATATTGTTTGTATCTGTAAATAGCTGTATTGAACAATTGCATGGTCAAATTATATTACCAAAATGTAAGGGGTTTGAGAACTAAAACCACAGAATTCTTCAAGAACATAATTAGTAGTAGTTATGATGTAATAGTTTTAAGTGAAACATGGTTAGTCGGCAGCGTCTTCGATTCTGAACTCTTTGATGAGAGATATGTTGTCTACAGACGAGACAGAGAGACTGGGGGTTTTCATCATTGCAAAAATGGTGGGGGTGTTCTGATTGCCGTCTCTAGACGAATCCCTTCTAGGCGCCTACAGGGCTTTGAATCCAATTGTGAGGATTTATGGGTTGGTGTGGACTGTTGCGATGACTCTGGTAAATTGGTGCAATTGTGTATTTGCGCTGTTTATCTACCACCACCTGTACAAAGACATATTCTTAGCGAGTTTATCACAAACACTGATAGGGCAATTGAGAGGGGTAGGATGGACAAAGTTCTTCTTGTGGGTGACTTTAATTTGAGTAGTATCGAGTGGGATTTTTCGAGCCATATTGCAACCCCAGGTAATATCAATAACAGCCAATTAACCTCCATGCTCATTGATTTCACTATGTTACATAATTTACACCAGTACAATGATAAATTAAATGTTAAGCAGAAGATTCTCGACCTAGTCCTGAGCAATGAACTAGTTTCTAACTTAGATACTTGCAGCGACCCTTTGGTTCCAATCGATTCATTTCATCCACCATTGATATTTGATTTGATTTTAAGAGCGGTTACTTCTTTGTCTTACAATGAAAGTGACCACTATTGTTTCCACAGAGCGGATTACGATAAAATTATCTTACATCTCAACGGGATCTGCTGGAAAGATGCTTTCAATACTTGTTCTTCTGTGGACGACATGGTATATGTCTTTTATGGTCATATTCGAGATGCTATCCGACAGCATGTTCCGAGGTCTAAGCCGAGGTCGAAAAAATATCCAACATGGTTCTCACGTGATTTGATTAACTTACTGCGAGAAAAGCTGAAATATCGTAACAAACTACGTAAGTTTAATAACAATCCACTTGACAGGTTGTCATTCGAGATATTAAAAAAACGTTGTAATAGTCTCGTTAATTCTTGTTACAATAATTATATCGCTAGCTTGGAGCAAAACTTGCGTGGTAATCCAAAGCTGTTTTGGTCGTTTGTGAAGGGTAAAAGAGATGGCAACAGCAACTTCCCAGCTCAGATGTCTTTTAATGGCAAGTTCGCTACAAACGGACCCGAAATTAGCAATCTCTTTGCCGAAAACTTTTCTACGGCATATGTCAATAATAAAGCCTTGCCTATAGCTACCCTAGGGAGTACTCCCTATCTAGCGCATGGTTATCTCTCATCTGTCAAGTTCAGGGACGACCAAGTGTTAAAAATTTTAAAAAGACTTGATGTTCACAAGGGAGCTGGTTCCGACGGCCTGCCGTCGGGCTTCGTCGCTAAAACTGCAACCGCATTGGCGGAACCGTTGACTATGATCTTTAATGCATCATTGGCAGCTGGCAGTTTTCCATCGGAGTGGAGAAAAGCCTTGGTTCTACCATTATTCAAATCAGGCGAAAAATGTTCAGTTAAGAACTATAGACCAATCTCCATTTTACCAGTCTTTGCGAAGGTATTTGAGCAGTTACTTTTTCCTATCCTGTCTTGGCATTTTAAACAGATAATTGACTCGAAGCAGCATGGTTTTGTCAGGAACAGATCTACTGCAACGAATCTTGCAATATTTGTGGATACCGTGTCTCGTGTACTTGATAACGGCTCATCAGTGGACACGATCTATACTGACCTCAGCAAGGCTTTCGACCGCGTAAACCACAACGTTCTACTTAGTAAGCTTCAAAGGTTAGGCATTGGTGGACCCATGCTGGATTGGTGTCGCTCCTATTTAACGAGCAGGTCCTCAAGGGTGGTGGTCAACGGTTTCACATCTGATCCCTTTCCCACCGATTGTGGTGTCCCACAGGGTTCGCACTTGGCACCTTTATTTTTCAACGTTTTTATAAACGATATTTCTGAGTGTTTTATAAATTCTAAATACTTACTATTCGCGGATGACTTAAAGTTTTATAGGGCAATTGATACATCTGCAGACGCTCTTTTGCTACAAGCCGATCTTTCTAGATTGGTGGTTTGGTGTGAGGTCAACGGTATGGACCTAAACGTCTCAAAGTGTTTTAGCATGCGTTACTCTAGAAAGAAAACTAACACGATTTTTCAATATAAAATCAACAGCGACACTTTAAAGAATGTAAATACAATAAAAGACCTTGGAGTATGGCTAGACAGCAAGTTACGGTTTAATACACATGTGGATGTTATTTGTTCGACAGCGTTTAGGAACCTCGGTTTTGTACTTCGAAACTGTAAGGACTTTAAATCGCCTAAAACGAAAATTCTATTATTTAACTCAATTGTACGCAGCGGTTTAGAGTACTGCAGCGTTGTGTGGAATCCTTTCTATGACATTTATAAGAAAAGGCTTGAGAGTGTTCAAAGGCGGTTCTTGTGGCATCTCGTATATTCTTGCAATCTGGGTAAATCCTTAATAAAATATGAAGATAGACTGGTTCACTTCAGGATGAGTTCTCTATCAAATCGAAGACGTGTGCACGACATGCTATTTCTGTTAAAATTGGCGAATGGCATCCTCGAAGCTCCAGAATTGTTAGAAGGCCTTTCCTTGTCGGCACCGTCAAGGCTTCCACGCAAATCTCGCTTCAACATACTGGCGACCGGATTCAGTAGAACCAATCTCGGTCAAAATGCACCATTAAATCGGCTTATGAGAGAATTTAACAGTTTATCAAAGTCTACTGAATTGGATTTGTTCGCGGATGGCATCCGCCAATTTAAAAAGTCTCTTTTATAGTTTTTGTATAGGTTATTTGTATTTATTTTAAATAAGAGAGGTACTCATTAGTTCCTCTTTAGGTACTAGTTAGTTTTAAGTTATTTGTGCTTGTCTTATTTCTGTCTTTGTTTTCATTTTAATTTTTTAAATTTTTTCTTAGTTTTTTTTTTATATTTGGGAGTTACTCTTAGAAAAAATAAATGCTGTCATCACCTATAATTATAATAGCATTAGGCTAGAGCATTTAACATGATTATTATTCGTTGGTGTAAATGTTTATTATGTTGGTGATCTATAAATAAATAAATAAATAAATAAATAACCTAAGACTTCTTTCGACGAAAAGTTTGCGCAATGTATTTTTAAGGCTAAGCCTGCTTGGGAGTTTCTCACTTCTTTAGGGAGTTTACTCTAATAAAATAGGCCGCATAAAAAAGGTAAGAATGTAACGCATCAGAATGTTGAGACGGACATTTAAGGATACCATTAGAGGCAGAATGAAGGGTCTTATTATGGGATTCACGTAGGAATTGAAAATGGTAATTGAGGCAATTAGAAGTGTCAGGGTTATTAGGAATAGAGTACAGAATTAATAAAGTTCTTGTATCTCGTATCGTCGTATAGTTGACCACTTTTAAAGCTGACGGTATTTGGAAACTTGATCGAATTTTCTTAAATTAAAAATGAATCGAATACAGTTGTTAAGCAGTCTGTGAAGCATATTAAGAAGTAGCACACGTCGCCATAGATTGGGAAGATCAAAGTCTGTACATATTTTTTTTTAATGTCTGTATATAGGAAATTCCTCAAATAGTAAAGAGTCCTTCATGTTCCAGTTACCCTTTGACAAGCATTTGTCAAATTGTGATATGGGGCTGCCAGCTGAATACTTAATCAATATACAACCCCAAATCCTTCACAAACTCATAAGACTTATACGAAGTTCAGCACTGATTTTGATGAGGACAGTTTGAGACTCGCAGCAAAACGTACATAGGACTTTTATCGAAAACAGTAATTTTCAGTACGGGAAGACACTTTTTTCCTGTGGGAACATGCGAAGCCGCTGATTCAAAATCAATATCATAATTTAAAAACTAATCATTTGGCTCCTGAGGTCGTCTATTAAAATTTTTACTTATTTTAATGTAATAACTGACCTTTCGGCAAGATTAAGCGTGATAATATGTACTCAAATGCATTTCACAGTTCAGTTTTAAAATTTTATTGTAGTTTTAACATAATAATACTATTTTTATTCCAATCATTTGATCTAATGTACAAGATTTATTAAAGATATGTGTTTTATATTAATATACACATAGAGATCAAAATATACTATTCTGAAATATTTAATCACATATATTTTCTACGAAAAAAGGACTTCGACAAGGGACCATCATAAATCCAAAGTGATATAACTCTGATCGACAATAAATAACTCCATTTTTGATGCCTGGATCATAGAAGGAATATATATTGAGAAATAAATCATGGCAGTAAATAGAGGTACTTGTTGCATATGAGAAAATAGTTCAATAATTATATTAATAACTAGACAAACATATTGAAATTCAACAGTTTATATGATTTAATAAAAATGCTTGCTTGCTCTTTATGAAGTATTCTTAGAAACATAAATAAATGCTCCAAACATTCAATTATATGCCCTTACTAGTAAATAATAACCAGTATAGCAAGTACAAGGATGTTTTTTGCCTATTTACTTCTTTCATCGTCATTACCCTATTCTTTTTCCACTCTTCGATTTTGGCGCAATATATTTTCTTCTATTACTTTCTTTCATAAGTCATCTTTGCGCTGGAATCCTTCGCATTTATATCTGTCTTCACGTACTTCATCTATTTCTTACGTCTCTACCCTTATTTTAATCCTAAAATTATCACTATCGTATTCATAACTTTTCAACTACTCGGAAATGGATAAACAGAATAATTTATCATACCTACTTTAACAACAGGTAGCCAACTTTTATTTTCAGCCGCAAATTGCCACGATTAATAAGTTAGAAGGGCGGGGCTAAAACCAGGTTACTTTGTGCCAGATTTCCCTTGGGATCTCCATAAATTAATCTAATGGATTAGTTTAGCCAAAGTAAATATAGCTTGGTGAGCAAATCTGTACTTTGCTTTAAGTGTGCCCACAAGCAAGTGTAGTTGTGTACGCGACGACAATTTACATTATCCATACTAATATTATAAATGCGAAAGTAACTCTGTCTGTTTGTCTGTCTGTCTGTGTGTCTGTTCCACTTTCACGCCAAAACTACTGAATCGATTTAAATGAAATTTGGTACACAGATAGTCTAGAGCCTGAGAAAGGACATAGGCTACTTTTTCATGTAAAAAAGGTTGTAAAAGGTTGAAAGGAGGGATAATAGGTTGTATGGAAATATTTTTAAAACTACTGATCCGATTTAAATGAAACTAGATACACAGATAGTCTAAAGGCTGAGACAGGACATAGGATACCTTTTAAAGCAGAAAAGGCCTGTAAAGGGTTGAAAGGAGGGGGTGAAAGGTTGTATGGCAGTATTGTAAAACCACTGAACCGATTTTAATAAAATTTTATACACAAATAGTATACCCCGTACCTACCAATCTTAAAACCCGAGGACCCAAGGAAGGAAATAAGATAATTTTACCGACGGAAAACATATCCTCCCTATGGGAAATTCGAATATAACGCGGGCGAAGCCGCGGGCGAAAAGCTAGTGTATAATAATTTCTTATTTATTTAGACTAGTTGACATGACGCAACGTTCATTTTATGTATTACCAGTGAGGCGGCATATAATGGTATATAATCAATAGTGGAAGATGGTGATAAATAATTAGATTACTCCAAAATTTCTTAAGTATTCTGTTTAATAACATAAAATGATTCTTCTTCTTTTTTCTCTTGTCCTGTTCCCAATTTTATTTGGGGTCGTCGCAACATGACTTCCTCTTCCACTGTCCTCTATCACTGGCCTTTCGACACTCTTTCCTTCTTGAACATATCAACATTCATACAGTGCATCCATTGTTCGTTCTGCCTCTCCCTTCACGCCCATCCACTTTCATAGTCATATCTTTCTCAATAACATAATCATTCCGTCTTGTATATTTACATACATATATAAAATTATTGTAACACATATAAAAATTGCAAATCACACGTTGCCATGTTGTTAATAGTGTGTAATTTTTCACATCGTTATAACTTGTATACAGGGTGGAAATTTGTAATGCCACCTGGAGGGGAAGTACTCTTAATACTGTAGATAGAAAGTTTTACTTAAAGGAAACATTCCTTTATTTTTGAAAAGAAATAAAACTGCATTCAAAGATTTTTGAAAATTCACTTGCCCCACCCGGTAATCGAACCGACTAAAATCTGCAAAAGTTTCACCCTGTATTTTTATGTCTCACGAGCGGCTGGCTATGGCCAGCGCTCGGCCAGACACCGGGCGGGCAACAGATCCTGAAGATGTCTCGCTGAGAGACGAAACACGTGTCGACCTTGTCTGCTTGTTGGACAAGTCATCATCAACTGCGCGGAATCAGCAAACGTAATCAATATCCTTTGTAATACAATGGACTTCCGCAAAATAACACCTGCTACAATAGAGTATATAAATCATATATTATTTCAATTTAATTT
>JAYEAL010000304.1:0-32047 GCA_036419045.1 Scirpophaga incertulas | reverse complement strand
TTTAGAAGAAAAAAAAGAATTTTCAAAATAAATACAATGTCACCTTATTTTTTGGACACAGTCGTACATGCCCACCGAGGTGCACGTGCCTACCCTAGCTTGGTAGAGCGATTAGGGCTAAGGCCCTTTTACCACGCTAGCCCGTGCGGATTGACTACTTACATCTTTGAATTCGCAGGTACAGGTGTTCACGATGTCATAGAAGCAATAGATAAATGTACATAAGAAATTAGAAAAATAGATAGACCCCAAAACTTAAGGACACTGACACATGCAGATTCTGCGAACAAGAGCGTGAAACACCAATACACCTCTTGTGCTACTGTGAACCGCTGATTCACAAAAGAAACAGACACCTGGGGAAACACATCCTTGACCCAGATGAAATAAAAACAATCCGAACTGGGAACATCCTATCTTTCTTGGTCAGTGCCCAGTTAAGGGAGCTACTGTAGGGCCTACATAGAACCTACATAGGAGGCTGGTCGCAATAGATCTTAATAGGTTACAGTGATGCATATCAGCCCCGACTTACACGAATAAATAATAATAAATAGACCCCAGGCTCCCCGAATCATCTGATTGACCAGTGGCGAGACACAGCGCCACAGATGCTTCTTACAAATGATTAATTCAATGATAACTTTGATTGATTTGATTGTTTGGAATTAAATTTGTTGTCATAATAGTTGTATCTAATGTCTACAACAGATTATGTATAGTAAATAACAATTGGCGCGAAAATGTTTATGGGGAACTGTCAATTATCTTTTTTTTTTATAGGATAGGACAGCAAACAAGCAAACGGATCACCTGATGGTAAGCGATAACCGCTGCCCATAGACACCCGCAATACCAGAGGAGTCACAGATGTGTTGCCGGCCTTTAAAACGCCGGCCTTTACTGGACGAGTCCTCTGCATGGGTTAACCCATTTCGTTGCCTCCGCCTAACCTATTTCTACCGCAAAATTGTAGTGGTCACAAGGTACTCAAAATCAAAATTAAAAATGTATTCTTTAAATAGAATTTTTACAATCACTTTTGCACGTCAAACATGCCACGCTATTAGTTCACAAGTCTACGGCGAGCTTTGTAATGGATAGAACCAGCAAGGGCCATTAATTTTTCGTTTCTGTATTTTAACAGAGTAGTCATCTAGAAGCTGGCCTCAGATAAATAATCTGAACCCAACATCCATTACTGTAACTTTCCATCTTACATCACATGTTGGCAATGTTGCACACTAGTTTTTGTGGTGAGGTGTTCATCTATGGACATTTGTAAACAATGTTTAATTTAATTTATAAACAATGTGGGATGAATTTAAATACAATCGTAATGAGTTCTGTGAACCGACGAACACTCGTCACACTTTCACTTGGAGTATTCCTCATAACAAACAACGGATGCTGTATAATAAAAATTATAAAAAGCCATAACTAACTTATGATAAAGTCACGGATAACAAGAGGCTTCCCTTCCGTGGTAGCGTCGCTCGGTATTTTGTTCTTAAAAATCTTCTGCCGCATCACCCCAGTTTCTAGATCCATATCAGGCACCACGCTCTCCCAGCAAGGGCACATCTTATTACCTGTTTACCGCTAATTATGATTATGATGATTTTTCCAGAAATAGGTTATCAGCTCCATTTTCTTTTGTTCTCATTGCTGTACTCCAGTTTGAGAGGTGAGATATGGCTGTGAAATTACCGAGTACTGTGGGCAAGTAGGGTTCGGGTTCGGTTCAAACCCCTGACTTGTAATAATACATAAAAATAATCTTTAGTTCCAAAAAGGAAGTACCGGAACGACGTTCTGGAGCGTTCCGGCTAGACAACATTACTATTTATTAGACAGCCTTCCCGATTTCAGAATAAATGGTAGAGCCGGTTGTATTTTATGTAAAAAAGTCCTTGCAAATTCTTATGTTGAATAGAAAATCTATGATACTCTTTTGACTTTGTGTAAAGAATTTAATACAAACATTTGGTGTCGAATATTTGGTAGCTCCGTGGCGATATGTTGAAGCTGAGTTCTCTCACGCAGTCCACGGTGAATCCGCGCACCCAGTACACCAGCTTCAGGTGGTCGTCATACAAATAGATCTGTCCTAATTTGTTGCCGGTCACTATTAATCTGCACAAAAATATTTGAAGTAATATATAAGTAACAAAGTTGGGAAACTAAGAAACGTGCTGATCATATTTGGCTAACTTAACGAACCTTACCTTTAAGACAAACTTAAGTGCCCACAAGATACGCAGTGTCTTCGAATAGTTTTTTATGTGTGCTAAGAAAGTCACAAATTATATCCCTCCATTTTTTTAGTGGGCAACTTGTTGAATAGAGAACCCTTATAACCGCTGGGTCTACCCCTATGGCACAATTATTGAATATGCATATGAAAGAGGATTCTAATGGATTAAGATTTGCTCTCTATTTGAGGCAGACTTTATACCAGGAAAAGGATTCTAATAGATTAAGATTTGCTATCTATTTGAGGCATAGTTTACACAAGGAAAAGGATTCTAATGGATTAAAGATTTGTTATCTATCTGAGGCAGACTTTATACCAGGTTCTGCTTGAGTACCTCCGTAATAGCAATGGTGGCGTAGCTGTTCTGGCGTGAAGGGTAAGATAAATAGTGAAATTACTGGTTCCTGAGACTTTAGCACATCTGACGTTGGCAATGTACACCAAGTTTTTATGGGGGTTGCAGATTTGCTGGGAATCTCACAGGACCCATCACTTACCATCAGGTGTGCTTGTTTATCGCCAAGAATGTGCATTTTTATAATGCTTCTACGCTGACGGAAAATATTGTGAGGAACTACTAAAAAATGTACGTCGACTGATTGGCACTAGGCCAACGAGGTTGACTAAGACCTTATCACCGTAACGTAGTTAAGGTAAGCTCATGGCCCTCAGTGATAACGGTATGAGTTGTGATGACGAGGTGATTAAGCGTAAGCAAAACTCTCAAGGGTCTCACCCATCGACAAATTTGATAACGTTGATGCGCTCTGTCTCCAGTTTGAGCGCCTTGATAAACTTCAGCTCGTAGCCGGCGTGCTCGCCTCGCCGAGGCTCGACGCCGGGCCCGCACACGACTATGAATCCGCGGCTCGTACCAGCCACCACCTACAGACTTAGTTTTTTAGGATAGGTGCATATAAATGTATAAATATATATATTTTTAATATTTTATACACTTAGACCAATTAGCCTAGCCTATAAATATACACATATATTAACAACCACGACTAAAGTACTAATGCTCGCATTCATCACACAAATATCTGCGCCCACCACCCTACGGCTTGAAAAGTTTTTCGAAATACATACATAAGATCGATATACATATACGCACTCTCATCCTTGTCACCGTCAAACATCTGTCAAATTTACCGACTTTTTATGCAGTATGTCGATCTTTGCTGTCAAATTCTATTTATTGAGTGTTCCATGCTCGGATTACCGGTTTTATGTTTTAATGCTTACCGGTTGTATTTAATGATTACCTGGCCAGTACTGCTCACGTAGGTACAGCACGTGAGGCGGCCGACTTCACCAGGAGACATTTGCGCCACGCATTTCACCTTGAGCTGGTAGTCGGTCGTCTCCTTCCAGACGCCGTGCTCGAAGATCGACATTAACTGTACCATATAATTCAAATATATAGCCACCGCCGTCTTAAACTAAGCTTGGGCACACAAGAATTGAAGGCCCTTTTGGAAAGTCAAAAACACGAATTTTCCAAACATTTTTGAAATAAGTTTGTTATGCTCGCTAAATAAGTTAAGCTCGCGCCATCCCGCGGTTAGAATACTGCACTAAAATAAAGTTACTGATTAAGCGATTTCGACGCTAGCGTTTCAGATGTTGGAACCCCGAACTACAAATCCATAGGCGTCTCTCGGCCTCAGCTTCCATATAGAAATGAGCCTTCTTGGACCGTCTGTCTTCGTTGATATAATGACGTAGTATATGCTACGTAAAAAAAAGTAATGTCTAATGTGTCGGACAAAAATTTCTTGAGAATAAATGTGTGAGAGAAGTTGTTGGTCCTTCGGGGCCCTCCTGGGAATGGGGGCCCTGGGCATGGGCCCCGTGTGCCCTTCTGGTAAAGACGGTATTGTATATAGCTACTGACATCGCATCAGGCGAGACAACTGGTATACCAGATGCTTTCAAAGGTCCGACCGACTCGACCAATTCGTAATGGACCAATGTGAGTGACTAAAGCTAGCCTGTATATTGTTCTGACATAGTAAGGGTTGACTCGAACTCCTTCGATCAGGACGTAAGAGCTATGATAACCACTTTGAGGATGACTGCTGTAGACAGTGCATGGGCGTCGCGGTCGCCCGTCCAGTGATAGTGGCCGAGGTACAAAACAAAGTACAGCGGTGGCTGCAATGGGATCAAACGACTGTTAGGCAACGCCACGAAAATACGTATCCTAGAGATGAGAGCTTAATAAATAAACGTTTTATTTTTCATGCACATAATATTAAGTTTTGGATGATTTGAACATATGTTGCATTTTTCTTTTACATTCCCAGTAAATATTTAATTAATTTTCAATTGCCTACCTATAAAATTTTTCGTGTTTATTATCAAATTGACGTAATGGTCTACAATGCCCTTTGTTAATAGTTTTGCTTCTGAAACTTTCCATACGCCAATTTTCACAAATATGACTTAAAACAGATTATTTTACTGCAGAAGCGCCGGGTAAGTAAGATACTCGAAATAACACATAGCGATTTTGTACCTCAGAGCTCCAGTTTTCACTTACTTATCAGCACATTCTCTTGAAAAACTGAAATATATTTATTTAAAAACATTTTATAGTAAGTTTCCATAAACTAGAACTAAGAATACTAACACTGGACACCCCTATCCATATGTCGTATTTAGCAATCAATATGAACTGTTGCGAATCGATCGGATTGAATTCCATGGCGACCACGCCGTCTTTTGGGATGTCCACGATCAGTTTAGCTGTAACAAACCGTAGTTAGGCATGATGCGTATTATTTAGGTTAAATATGTTTTAAGCTTGTGGACATTTAGTGCGTGTTACAAGCGAGCCTTTTCATCCAAAACGTTAGCCCTTATTATCAAGACTCAAGTTGAGTTTAGTTATTTGAGTCGATTCGTCTCGATCGGTTTGGAGTCCAACATAATCACCGTGGCAATTTTATGAGGATTATCAGGGTTTCCTCTCCCGAGGGAAAAAATAGCAGAAAGCAGGTTTCATTCCCTGTCTCTAAAACTTTTAACTTTGATTCGTCACTCACATTTCATGTATAGAAATAAATATTTCAATCAGCAGCAAAATTAACACTTGTATCAAATAACTCCTATATTATGTAAATATATTGTTGAAATATACAGCAAATTGCTAGGAAAAATTAAAACCTAGAATGTATTAAGTTTGGATCATCCGGTAGTAGTTGATGGAAAAAACGTGATAAAATTACACTTAAAAAGGCTGTATATTTTCATTACACATTAGGTACTACTATTTTTCTTGGCAAAGGATTACTAATAATGACTATCAAATTCACAGTTATTATCAATTTTTTTGCATAACGATAATCATACACATAAAAATCACTACACTACCCTCTTACTAAGCCTAATGGACACCATAATGAATATTTAGCGTATTTTTGACATCGTCGTTCGCTCACTACGCTTGCTACGCTTAACTCAATTACGGTCATAGTGTGCCAACGGTGTATCAAGGTACTTTTTACTCGGATGTTCTGAACGGCCCGATTCGTCCTCTTACGTCCCTCGGATGTTCTAGCGGTTCGGGCGAAGTGCGTTCGAACGTTCTGAACGCGCATATATATCCGTCCAAGTTTAATTTAAAAAAACAGTATAAGTTACATTTACTTTATCTTTAGAGAAAATAGGTCCGCGCACATGCTAGCGTGACACTTAAGTTAATCGCGAACTAAAAATGTTTGAAAATCCTATGTACCATGAGGGGTATCCAATCCAAACGACCATATCCACCAGTGCAGCGACGCCTTGTCCTGGTACCCGAGCGTCAGCAGGTACTTGGCATCCGCGCTGAGCGCCACTTTAGACAAGTGGGCCTCGTGCGGCGAGAACAGGCTCCTCTGCGGGAAGCAGTCCGCGCTGTCCCACACGATGACCACATTCTCTGGGCCCGAGTCGGCTGTCACTAGCCACTTTCCCTTTGCATCAGATGCAATGTGGGTGATCATGTGCCGCTGTAATTATTATATTCCTAGTAAATTAAGGTTTGGCTCAAAACTAATATAAAAATATACGATAGGGGATCTAATTAAAATATAGGTTATTTTTATATTGACAAAACAAGATTTTATTTTCGTCTCTGATCCACCTAAATTGTACTCAATCGAACATATAAGAATTTCATGTTTACGTTGTACGCTAATGGATGATAATAATAAGCAATCAGCCTCAGGGCAGCTTGTGGCGAGCTGTCGGCGAGTTGCGTCACCAAGGGTACCGATGTGCTTCAGGGGGGCGTATGCCACCCGCCTTTGTCTTGCCACAACCAGCCGGCCAGAGAGAGTGGAGTGGCAAGAGCAGATGCTCGAAGGGTAGAAGTGTAATAATGTCATAACGCCGGCGGCGTCTCGATCGCTGTCGCAGACACACCTCTCTACAACCTTAGCCATCACACCAATATTGGTCTACTTTTTTTTGGAGGGCCTATTTAGTAAGCGTGGCACTCGCCGCTTACTACTGCCATTTTCAAATCAATTAAGAGGCTTTGAGAAGGCAGATGACGGGTGTCTCTTCCATGGCCCGGTTTCATTACCACTAAAATCGAAATGCAACAGTCTACAAACGTTTTGACCACTAATAACAATAGTTTCTGTGCATCTAACTGTGTCAGTGGAGGTGGAGATTAACCCAGTTGGTACACGCCACGCATGCTTTCATTAAATTTCGCTTAAATGGCATCTACGCGTTGGACCTGTGTTCCCTTGCACGCCTTATAAAGGACCGTATCTTTGAAAGACGCGTGATATAAGCGATTATAATAATAATTAGTTATACAAAACCAATAGTTAGCGTATTGACTATTGATTTTACCATTTTTTTTTCCTCAGCAGAGGTGGCTGAGAATCCTGATGGATACCAACGCAACAGGCAAGCAGGGATGCGTTGATTATGTCGGACTCCTGGTGAATCGAGGCGGCTCGACCCAACAGACCTACCGACTAAACTCAGCTTAGCCTTGGCCCTAATGGCCCTACGGCTTGAATGGAATGGTTGGCGCACCCTCAGGAGAGGGGATGTCAGCGCTGCCCTCCGAAGAGGGCATATGCGCGAAAGAAGGCTCGGTACGCCAAAGTGGGTCCGGCCTTGAAATGATGGGGCCTACTCGTACATGTGCAGCAAGCTGCGAAGTATGGACTAACTAAGGGATGGCGGCGCAGATGCCGCCTCTCGCAAGGCTTGAAGAGCCAGCGTCAATGAGTCGGGAGGGTCAGAAATGACGTGCCTGGGTCGACGATATTCTGTGTTACGCGGATTGACTGGGGATTTTACCATGATTGACTATTGTTTGTATTTGCTTCTTATTCTGGCCCTGTTCCCAATTTGATTTGAGGTCGGCGCAACATGTCTTCCTCTTCCAATCTCCTCTATCAGTCGCCATTTCGACACTTACTCACTTTTTTCTGTCTTCCTTTCCCTACACGCCCATTCTTTCATGTCTATTACTTTCCAAGTAACTCGATCCGCGCACAGGTGGCGGTATGTTCTCCAACACTTGGGCGCATAATATTTATAACTGTACAATTTTGTACTTAAACGTTTACCTAGTTCTATAAGAGAACAACAGACGAAAATGTTGACTCTTGCATGAGAGATGTGGTCTAGTTGACCATGAAATCGTTATGCTCACGTGGCCTTGCAGTATCCTCATTTGTTTGGTAGTCCAGTTGTACAGCACGCCGCAGTTGGAGGCGCCGTAGAACAGAGTGGTGCTGCCGCGGTCGTTTAAATTAATCACCTCCACTTTTGAGTTGTATCCATGGATCCAGCGGAGATACTATAATAGCAAATAGTCGAAATCAAAAACAATCTTATTTTTCAACAAATATGATTTTTACAATCTATGTGTCTACGGCGGGAGGCATTGTACTGGAATGGACGAACAAGAAAACCAGCAAGAGCTATTTTTTTCTCCATGCATTTTTACAGAATCGTCGACTAGGAGCTGGCCTCAGATTAATAATCTGAACCCAACTTCCCTTAACAAGTCAAAACCAGTTCACATTATATCTATACAAGCTATTGTTTCATTGTGTTATTTATAGTTAAAATATTTGGCAACGTGACATTTTTAATAACTAAAGAAAATGTTCTCATTTTCTCATAATAACGAAAACTTGGTTACAAATTCTCGACACGACAATCTAGACGTGATATTGGGCTGATTGGTAGATTTATATATCAGTAGACAGAAGTTAGACGTAATATATCAATAAATAATCCATAATTATCTACTGTACACCTACGTGATCAAAATTATACTGACCGTGCTGCGTTAGACGGAAGCCCGTCGCGGAAGCCCGCGACGGAGCAGGCGGGCGCACGACGCGGGCACCCGCGACGGGCTTCCGTCTAGCGCATCGAACGTCCTAGTACGTGCCTTAATATCTCATTTTATTTGTGAATAAAACATTTAATATAGAAATTGCAAGATAGAGACAGCATTATGCTAGTCAAACAGCGCAGCGAAGAGCAACGTCTTCTCTCTTTCGTTGTTACAACGCGACTAAATAAATTTATACCGATTGCCCGAATTTGGATACCTTAAATTCCGCACTCTGATGCAAAATCTACCTCTTGTTTGTGTATATAAATTATTAAGAAGTAAGGGTTAACGTTTTCTAAATTCTTACAAAGGGAGAAGGCTTGTGGCTATATTCGGCGAATCCTGAATGCTGGCTCAGCTGCGACAGCGACAAACTACGAAGCTTGCGGTGTCGTGCTTCGACGCTGGCTTCATTTTTCCGGACGTCGGGTAATGAACGGACATCCTCCATAGTCACACTCACAAAATATCTTGTCTCGATAATGTTTATTTATAGTTTCTCTTGTTCCGCTGTCAAAATCCACTCGTAGTAATTGATGTTAATGACAAATTTTGACAAATTAAAACCATAGACCCAGGATTTTCGCTACATAAATTATTGATGTTGATTTGTCGACTAACAAAAGTTTGCAGCAGTCTTGACATGTGATGCCTTTATAGTCCGGTCAAGTTAGACCACATAATTAAAGTGAAGTTACATAAATTAACATCCAGTTGAAAATACTCAAAATAGTTCAAAACATGATTAAAAATAACATTGGAAAATTCCGAATCATTCCGGTGTATGGATTTTTTAAGGTCAAGGGTAAAAAAAGGGTTGTTCATGATTTTCACAAAAACGGTTCGTTTTATCGTAAAATTATATCAGACAAAATTGTAGATCACAAAATTCTCTATAAAAAAGATATCAATACTTTTTTCTTAGGAACCGCCATTTTTGAGATACAACGATTCAAAAATTTATAAAACGCGCTTAGTACACTACCTCGGAGGTGGTGTGAAAATAAGTGTGTACTATGACGATTATAATTTGGTTAAATGATAAAACCCGAAGAAATTCTTTGACGACAAGATATCAGTTCGTTACTATGAAATTTTACCAATGACCAGTATGAAAAAAATAAGTACTTTGATTTATCTAATCACCTAACATGCAATAGATATCTTGTGGGTTTGTACCTGTTGAGCGAGGGGGTACACCAACTAAATCTCTCTACAAATTATAAAAAGATCTCGGATTTTTTAAGATTTGTCTGCGCCACCAAACCCTCCATGATACCTTCATCGCCATAACTAGGTTCCTTCAAAATAAGGCTGGCGCCACTTTGGCTTCCCGCACCTCTTCAAGCGCTTAAAAAGCAATAAAAGGGGCCCACCCTTTTATGGCCCATAAAATCGCTGCATCGCCCCTCTCCTGAGGGGCGGCCGCCCACCCGGCGATTTCACGATTTGCCTATATGGTTCTTAGAACTTAGGCACAGGCTAAGTTTAATCAGTAGGTTACGTGGTCAGACCGCTCTGGCCGCATGGAGTCCGACATAACCTCCGTGACACTTGAACAATCTACCACCCGTTTGGCCACTTAAAGTCAAACGAATACAATTTGCAAACAATGCGATATGACTAATCATTTTCTATGTAAAAATTATGTAGCTATACATTAGTAATATATATTTAAATGTTAGATGTTGAGTGTGAAATTATGTGATCGGTTACGCCAACTCATGCGAATAGGGTTGGTATCGAATCCACTGCGTCAGTGTACCTATCATGAATTTACATTCGCCTGCAAACGATATCGATAACGTACATTTTGTATGAAGACTTCGCACAGCGCCCCTAGCGGAACGTAATTGTACTAGTTTTTCGTATTACATTGCCAAGTAACGACTATACGACGTTTACTATACGTCAAATAATTATCGCAAACGCTAGCCCTGTGGCGACAACAGCCGAACACTAACTCAATGGCTCCCACGGTGCTGTGGTTTTGTTGTTTCGTTTACTTTTGATTTTACTTGCCTTTTTTTGTTTTAAATAAATATTAATGAAACCGGGGCGGGCTGCTAGTATTACATATTATTAAATAATAACTGATTCATTCTACGTCTAAGTCTGAACCACAGCAAAAATCTAGGTCATAGACTTTTACCACGAGAACATTAGCTTTTCTTATGGGAAAATTCGAAATTAGCAGTTGCAAAAACTAAAACATAATGGCGACCCAGGCTTAAAAAATAAAAATACAATATTTATTTGAAAATCTTGTTGTTGATAGTCTGCAATTCAATTCATTACACAGTTAAATTTAAATTTTCCGATTCAATTTATTCCAATTATCTACAATTTAACATTTCAATTTTATAGCATAATAAATAATAACAGTTCAACTTTTCAATTTATCTATGATTAGAATACAGTGTATAAAAAGCGGCGTGTAGATTTTCAACTATTCATACGAAGAATAAGTTCACATCGCCATGACTCCATTAGTCTTCATAGCAGTGCTCAGTGTGCTGGCAAGCCAAGCCAGTGGAATGAGGGTCCACCGAGCGGTAGTCCTTCAACCAATGGATTTCAGGACGGCACCAGCGATACCGATGTTTAGAAGGTGGCCCGAGGATGGCACATGTCCCCCGTGGCAAATAAAAGTCGATGGCGTATGTCAGGATCCACCTGAGTCAACTTAAACTTAAACTGCAATAAAAGGCGTTGAGTATATTATTGTTTCATATTGTACCTTTTGCCTCTCCCCCTATTAAACGGACGCAACTAGAAATATAAATTCGATGTGCAATTAATCTGTAACCCTAAAGGTTCGACGTTAAAACAATCTAAGTGACGTTAAGTTTAGTCGGCTTAGGGAATATATGAAAGCTGCTTTAGTCGACGCATTTTAAACTGAGTCGTCGGGCAATGAATATCACTGACAGTAGGAATGTGCACGCAATGCAACTCGGTGCCAATATTACCCGCGCACGCGGGGTCGATGTGTCATCGTGACCTTCACTAGCTCTCTGACTTCTGATTGGTCGTTACGAGTAAGGGTTGTTGTTTATTTATATTATATAAAGCTCGGTTACCACTGACTGACTGATCAGGGGTGTTTTTAGGGTATTCGAAAGTTGTTTCCAGCGTTTTGATGTTAGGGGGGAATTAACTAGTCTATAAATATAAGATTTTATTGTTATGACATCATATCACTTACGTTTTCTTACGCAATACGTAAAATGCTGAATATATTCTCTAACGTGGTGTTGAAGCGTCAATTAGCGTACTTTTTCGAACATTCACGTATTTAACGTGAATGACAACAATTGTCATGAAAATCTTGCTGTTATTACCTTTTTTGAGTAGTTTCTCTGTATCAAAAATTGATAGTATCAAAAGTTATGAAATTCGCAGAAGAACCAGGGTCACCCACATAGCACAAAGAATTGCGAACTTTAAGTACTATAAAATCCTTTTACAGTTTGGTCGCGTTCACAAAAAAATACGCATCCAACCAACGAAGCAGGTTCCCATGAATACCTACCTAACTGTTAAGGATTAGGAATAACAACCGAATGTGAAATTTTGTCGAAAAACTTTGAATAATCTGTGTAAGCGACATCAACTTAACATAAATGAACTTGTTGCTCACGGTCCATAGGTCCACGCTATAGATGAACTGTCGAAACTTCGAATGCCTCTCTACACAAAAACCATACTGTTGCTCTATTGTATTGAACTAAGATGTGGATACAGATTGTCATAAACCACCTTTTCAAACGTTTTAGCAGGAGTAAAAGAGAGCAGAGCTTAAAAATGGGGCGATGATTTTCCACTTCGTGTCTATGTCTATACTTGAAAATAGACTTAAACATAGTTTCTAATAAGATATGCAAAGAAGGTTCCGCTAACGTTTCTCTACATTTATTAAAAAATAACTGACATAGCACCATCTAGACCACAACACATTTAGAGGCAGATTCAGACGTGACAGTATTAGACAGTTATCGTAAATGCATACCTTCTTCATATTGCTTATAGAAGTTCATCTCCCTTTCTGGTGCGTCGTCTAGAAAGCTATCAATGATTGTATCTCATAAGGTGTATCTTTTATAATATATCTGACTTCCCAGAAACCTAAGACATATATGATATGATGTATATTTTGTAGTTTTGTTATTCCATTAGACCAGTGATTCCCAAAGTGATCAATATCGACACCTAGAGGTCTATGGCCACCTGCAGCGGGTCTACATGAACGAAAAAATAACTTTGGGGTCCATGAAATGAACATGGGGTTTACGATAATGGATCTCAACACTACACTGATAGTAGCTATTTACTTACATCATACCATCTTCTAATATAGAAACATATGCATTATTTATAAAAGTACATATGAAGAAAAACGGTATTATTTAATTTTAAGATTTATATTATATATGTTTATTAAATTTTGTAACTTGTAGGATATAAGCACTCAATATAAGTAGGGGATCTACCCAAAAACGGTCTGCGCGTGCCACTCCGTCGAATGATGCACAATTATAACGATTCTTTTAAAGATATAGATTTATTTTGTGAACTGCAGGGTTTTTAATCTCTTTATAATGTTATGTGTTATTTTAGTTGTTTAAGTAGTATATAGTTTTATTTTATTTATTTTATTTATTTTATTTTAAATTTCTGTTTCACTTTGTAACACTTGAAATTATTTTATTTTTTTACTGTTAGTATTATACAGCGGCTCGTGACTGTGTTTTTGAATCATTATTATTAATTAACACGTGGATAGCGTTGTGGGCTACAATATTGCCAACTTTTGTGTAATGTTTTGTGTTTATTTGTATTTTGTAGTTGTTTGCTGTTACTTAATAAATTAAAAAAAAAAACGAAAAACATAGCAAAGGGTCTACGACATAAAAAAGTTTGGAAAATTCTGCGTTAGACCAAATACAAAATTGATTAATGTCATATACTGCTTGAAATTTTCTATTGGGAACTAATTATTGATTTTAAACTTTTCCCCGCAGTTTGCATGCTTGGCAATCTACTATTGGAGACAGACGACAGCCTTGTAACAAATGCACATGATTTCTGTGTAGCTTTAGCCATTACAGTTGCATACGCGACGGAAGCTTAATAAATGGAGTAACTTCGCTCATTCTCCCAACATAGCTGAAGAATATTCAAACGAATTAATTAAAACCATAACACAACATGATTTTTATATTGATGACCTAGTCACGGGATGTGATGATGAATCAACACTATAGTACATTCATGAGGTTACAGCAGCACTTACACAAGGTTGTTTTAACTTACGTAAACTTAAAACTAACTTTCTATTTTCAATACTTCGAATTTTGATTCAAGGTTTGATATTCAGTGAATCTTCTAGTACTTTGGGATTAGGACGGGATCCATACACGGACACTTTCAATATTTCAATACAAATTTCACCATCTCTAAAAGAGCAACTGAAAACCAAACGGTCTATGCTATCTAATCTGTTTAAAATCTTCGATCCATTGGGTCTTTTGAGTCCTTGTGTGATACCGACCAAGGTTATGCTACAATAACTTTGGTTAGAAAAAATAGGTTGGGACGATCCAATAGGCTATTTGACAGGTTTTTAAAATCCAATATATAATATGTAGTAGAGTCTAAGGAACCCAGGAAAAGTTGTTATTTTTAATTCTGGTATATATTAGCTGGAAAACATCGAATTAAAAATTCAATATTTAAATAGTGTGCCAAAACGCTACTTTGACAATATGGCGCTGCAATGAGGTTGGTGACGTCACTTGCGTGTATTCTGATCTGTGACAACTGGCATATATATTTGTTTGTTGTAAAAAAAAACGAAAGTGCGATTGGATTTTCTTTTAATCAGTGACTTATGTAACAAAATGAGTTACAAATGGTGTGCAGTTCCAAAATATACAAATACGTCGTTAAAAACTCCGGAAAAACTATTTGTAAATGTTAATAGAAAAGAATATCGAAGTGCGCCGAAAGTGGTTGCAACTTTCTCGGAGGGATCATAATGACATAGCGAATAGTACAAATATTTTCTTTTGTGAAGACCATTTCGATGTAAGTAACATAATATTTATATGACGACCTCCATAGTCGAGTGGATAGTACACCGGTTTCAAGGTGTCGCCATCTCTGAGGTCCCGGGTTCGAATCCCGGTGGGGGCAGATGTTTGTGTGATGAATGCGAGCATTTGTACCTTAGTCATGGTTGTTGGTGGAGACAATACGGACCGCGGGATTGATGAGAGGCGCGGGGCGCGGGAGACAACGAAGGACGACCCGTCATCCACTTTCACTTTTAATCATAACTCGCACTGCGCGCACTACTAAATATTCATTGGCAACAATTATTGTAATTCTACATATATTATACCTATATTTCAAATATACAGTCCATTCATTGTCGTTAGTATCCAAGTAAATCTACAAGGACTAACGCCCCACCAGTTGTTGATTGATATATATTTGTATAAAAATATTTATATATGTATAAAATATGTATGTCTATCCGTTACCCAAGATCCCAAAGCACAAGCCTTATAGAGCTTAGAGCTAGACTAATTGGTGTAAGTGTAACAAATATATATATATATATTGTAATAATTAATTACATTCAGAATGTTAATATTTTCGTTATTGATTTGAGGTTATAATACCTTTAATGTTTTTAACAGAATGTCTCTTGCACTTCGAATCAATAAGAAGTACACTAAAAGATCCCGACTAAAACTTGTTTGTTCGTTACAGATGGAAAATGACATGGCAAATTACTATCAGTACAAAATGGGTTTCAGTCAGAAAATAATTTTAAAAGATAAAGTTCTGCCTTTTAAATTTCATTGCCAGCCAGATCGCATTAAAAGAATGTGTGATGCTGGTACTTCCCGATCTGCATTTGCCAAACGGCAAAGAATGGAACTTGTTTAACTATGTGAAGACATTCAATAACCGACGTAACGTGAACAAATTCGAACGTGCATAAAAGTCAGAATTATATTTGAAAAATAAACCGACCATGATTGCATCGACTTGCAGCAGGTTTCTGCTGTCTGCTTTTACAAAATCGTTGTCCATGGTTGAAAGTACTTGTAAAATAGTGCAAATAAACAAAAAAACCAATGTATAATAAAGAAAATCTTAATATAACGGAGATAATCTACCACACTAGGCGCAACACAAGTAGGCAAACGAAGTTTACAAGCAAGTGACGTCATGATAAACACGACCAATCAGGAGCGTTTTGTGTCATGTGACAAACGTTTAAAAAATGCAATTTTTATTTACGGATTTTAAAATAAATTAATCGTTATTTTCAACTTACGTTAATAAATAATCATTTTTTAACTCTTAATGTATACTGTTAACAGTAATTGACACTTTATTTTTTGCATTGTCAAAAAGTCTATTTGACTCGGATAGAAGCAATCAAAGAAAAGTCTTTACATGTGGGTATTTCCTTGTTACTAACGTAAGATTCAAAATTTTGAAGATCTTGCGTATCAATTTTTCTGAAACCACATTACAAAATCTGCTAAATCATCTATACCTAATTGCTTCAGAGCTGCATAAGATGCGCAGTAGCAAGAGTCTGGGTTGGTATAAGCCTGTATTTTAGTTTTAGTTTTAAAGATTTTTGTTCCTAAGGGTATTTGGCTTTGTTAGATTTTAGAGTAGTTTTTTCTCTTTGTTTTTTTTTTTATTTTTATGAGAATTAGTTTTGTACAGATTTAAGTTTAGTTTTTGCTGCTGTTGGTTTGCACAGAGCTTCACGTTTTTACACAAGGTTTCCGCAGAATACCAGTGTTTGGACACTTTCGAGTGTCCAGACGTAATACTGAGCGGAGACCTATTTAGTGTTTTTTGTTATGTGTTATTCATTAGTTATAACTATTATTGTATTATAAGACACTAAATAAAGATTTTTTCTTTCTTTCTTTCTTTCTTTCAGTATTTTTCTATAAATGCGTTTAAACTAAATGCGGTATTTGAACAAAATCAAAATCAAAATCAAAATCAAAAATTTATTCTTCAAATAGGATTTTACAATCACTTTTGAATGTCAGATATGCTACGCCATTGGTTCACAAGTCTACGGCGGGAGAACAAGTTTTTATATCTAAAATATTGTTAAGATATGAACACCTAAAGAGCGATTATCCTGATATTCTTTTACGAGACTATCCCATAAAATATTATATGTGTCACCTGAAGGAACTACCCCCGAGATAATTTTTAATGCGATAATGGTTAGTCGGCCCATCAAATACTGAACACACTGCGAATCACTCAGCTGCTTATTCAAATGAACATTGGTACGACAAGGTTCATAGAATATAGGCTAAGATTCCGTATGCTTTGAACTTAGGGTCGACCCTTCACAATTCACTATTGTATATTGTAATTATTAAAATGAAATCACTTGCAGGTGCGTTAATATTTAAGGATTTAAGGTGCGTTGCGTTTGAAAGGTAACGGAGAATGGGACCGGGATTCAAACGGGCTATATATTATATATATATATATATGTGCGTAACAGGAGCACCATCTATCCACATCGGTGTCCCATTCAGGGTGCTATTAAACGACCATAGATGCCACTATAGTCCATTTTTTTTTTGGTAAATTATCCCCTTTTAGGGTAAGGCAAAGGGTACTAAGCCCATGCAGCCATCATCTTCTCTGTGATATATTACTGATGATATATCTTAATGTTTTGTTGCTCAAATATTATAACTTGATCTCTTCTCTTGATCTGTCTTCTTATTGCGTTGTTTATTGATCAAATTGCTCAATATCAAACTCATTTGTTCAAATGTCACCAACGGTAGAAATGACAAAAAATATAAATTGGTCTAAAGCAGTCTGTTTTTTCTCAATAAAATTTGAATGGAGCGCGGGATGTCCATTTCAAATAAGATGATCTCTGTGACAGTTCGATTTCGACACTTGTAGGGAGGTCCTACAGTGAAAATAGAATCGATTGTTTCTGGTAATCGATTATACTTTATATGGAAATGAAATCGATATTTAGTGGAAAGACGTAATCTCTGCCTACCCCCATGGGAAAAAGGCGTGAGTGTATGTATGATGTGTATGTGTATGTATGAAATCGATATTATCTTACTACCAAAACTTTGAGTATCATTAGTGTTTCTGTATTATATTGAAAGTTTTTGTTGATCAATGCATTTATCTTATGTATACACACATAATATTATGTAGGTTAGTAGAAATATAGTCAAGTGTTTACCTGTGATTTTTTCGGCATTTTGCCAAAAAAATAATGTGCACGACGCACACTTATTCTTCGGGGTTGGAGGCACGTCGGCACACTTCAATGCTGGGGTTGGTGAAGGATTCGAACGTTGCGTTGCGGCCCGGTGGTGGTTGCAGGAAGAAATGAGAAGCCAGTTTTCTTTGTTCGGTCGGCCAGCAAGGTCTTCAGGAGCTTTCTGTTCGGTGGTGGGCAGTCATCCGCTTCAGTAGAAGGTCCCCGTCGTAATCCGTATCGACCCGGGGAGTCCCTCAATTTATTCCAGAGAAAATCCCTACCAAAAAATGGGATTTTCGAGACCCCCCTGGCGAGGTCTTACCGTACAGAAAGCACCTGTCGAACCCCATTTTGCCCTTTATTTTACTATTATTCTTACAATAAATTCTATTATTTATGTGTTCCCTTATTTTCATCCCTTTCATACATAGGTAATCTGCAGGGGCTTATTTTTCTCTTTATTCTGCCGTTTACAGTACAACTATATGTTATATAGTCCTCGAGATATACCCGATAATACGTCGGAGAGGGTGAATTTTCATCCCTATTTTTGGCTTAATTTACCCCCTACAAATTACCTATAAGCTTTAAGTCCTTCCCCTTTGGGGCATACATTCGGAGTGTATATCCGATACTATATCTTAACTCGCTACCACTGAGAATGCTCTGTGATATACATATATATGCACTTTAATCGGCGTGCGATAGGACATTAATTCGACATTTCCATACATTTTGTGATTTCTCAGTGGCTGCTCGTTTACAATTTTAAATTTATGTGCCCTATTTACTTGTAATATTGTTCATTTAATGCATTTACATATAGTATGCCTAATTCAACAATAATTTTCTATATCTCTCATACTTTTTCCACAAAACTCATATGTTTACACACTTACGCTACTGTCTTTTTCTAAGGAATTTCAAGAATTATTAATCAATATATATACCTATCTTACATACTATATGTAGTCTTATCACTAAGGGAACCTATTCTATGTTTATTTATTCATTTCCTAAGCTACGTTTATCTTTATTTCTTATCTACGCTTAGTACTATTCTTAACTATCTTATATATGTAATACATTTCTATCAATTAGTTATATTCTACTTAATTATTTATTTATTTAACTATTCTATCCCGAACAAATAACAAGAAAAACTTAAACAAAAACAGCAACAACAGTCAACAATAACAGAACACCACGCAAAAATCGATGAAAACACAACTCGCATACATGGCTGACACACTCGTACTCGTACTGAATCGATTGTTAGGTAATCACAAGATGGCCGCCAATTATTCGATGTCCCACCTCTATGTTTTTTTGACGTTCCGTTTCATGTTTGCGAATTGCATAGTTATTTAAAAAAGATTTATTTTTATTCTTTATTTCATTAAATTAAACTAAGCGATACTGTCTTCGTTTTATAAGTAAAATATATATATATTTTTTTTTTTAATGAAGCTACTATGAATAAAAAATATTAAAGAATAAAATTATTTTTGATTGTCAAACGAAAAATGCGTAATTCGGAGCACAATGAATTGTCATAGAGATCATCCTAGTTGAAATGGACTGAATGGACACCAAGAAGTTCGAACACCGGACACAATGAATTGCGGGCACCACTGCAACTAACCCTTATGTGGGGCTTTCCTCCCCAGAAGGGGGAGGCCTTTTTTTTTTTTTGTTTCCCTGAGGAAAATGCATTTAAATTGCATACCCCGGCTGTGGCGAGCCGGGGTTATGTGGGGCTCTCCTCCCCAGAAGGGGGAGGCCTACCCACTAAAAACCTCAGGGATGGCCTTCCTCAGGCATGTAGGGAGCCCCCGGGAACACAAAGGCCACTTCCGGGAACCCCCAGCCTCCGCTCCCCTCTAGGGGGAGCCCTCCTCGGGGGAAGCTACCACCTCCCCCGTTCCCCTCCACCGACGACGCCCCCCGGCCACGGAAGGGGCGTGGTCCATCCCGGGTCGCCGTAGCGGTCGCGACTTCCTCGCGCCCGCCGGCGACCCAGGGGGGAGGCCTACCCACTAAAAACCTCAGGGATGCCTTCCTCAGGCATGTAGGGAGCCCCCGGGAACATCAAGCTCCTTCCGGGAACCCCCAGCCTCCGCTCCCCCGTCGACACAGGGGAGCCCTCCTCGGGGGAGGTTTACTACCTCCCCCGGTCTCCTCCACCGACGACGCCCCCCGGCCACGGAAGGGGCGTGGTCCATCCCAGGTCACCGTAGCGGTCGCGACTTCCTCGCGCCCGCCGGCGACCCGCGTGGCGCCGCAGCTGTGCTACTGAGCCCGGCGCCGCCTCCTTCGAGCGGGATCGGCCATCTCCCGACCCCGCTCGGCGGCAGCCTCCTTCTGGAGTATCACTGCTTCACAGAAGGAGGCCACAGCCCTCCAGCCTCCCTCGTCCGCCAGCATTGCCGCAATCAATGCCGGCGGAGACAGATCTCGCCCGATCTCTGCGACCAAGACTCGGCGCTCGGAGGCCCACGCGGGGCACTCCGCCAGCGTGTGCTGGGCCGAGTCAAGGTCGGATGCACAGTGGTGGCAATGTGTCGATCCCTCCCGTCCTATTCGACACAGATACTCACCGAAGCAGCCGTGCCCGGTGAGTATCTGAGTCAATCGGTAGGTGACCTCCTCCTTCCCGTGGAGCCAAGCTTCGAGGTGCGGGAGTACGGCACCGACGGCCCGCTGGCGCGCGCAGATCCGTAATTCGAGCTGCGCACGCCAGGCCGCCACAATCCGTCGGTGCCACTCCCGCTTAGGCACTTCGCGCGCGGTTCCAGGGCGCTCCCCCATCGCTCACCCGGCGACACCGCCGCGACGCATACGTCGCCGCGTACATGTCGCCCAGGATGTCGAATGGGGGGAGCGTCCCAGAACCGTCGCCGCCTCGTACGAGATTGTACGGTAGCCTCGTACGATCCGTATGGCCATTGTCCGCTGCAGGCTCCGTAGCAGAGCTCTGCAGCGGGGGGACCTCGCGCAGTCTTGCGACCACACGGGAGCCCCATACATGGCCACGGATCGCACGACGCCCTCGTACAGGCGGCGAACTCCATCCCTCGGTCCCCCGAAATTGGGCAGCAGGCAATGCAATGCGCCCGCCACCCTTTTGGCTCGGGGGACCAACCGCACGAAATGCTCCTCGAAGCTCCAGCGGCGCTCCAGGGTGAGGCCCAGGTACTTGATGTACGGCCCCACCGGGACCACCGCGTCACCCACCCGGATCCGGCAGCTGGGCGGTTCCCGGCGCCTCGGAAGGCCGTGGAACCATAGCGCCTCGGTTTTGTGAGGCGCTATTTCTAAGCCCAGCCGGCGGATCGCCCGCACGACACATGCCACCCCAAGCTCGGCAAGCCTGAGGACCGGCCCGAAGTCGGCCCCAGTAGTCACGACGAGAGTGTCGTCAGCGTAGCAGACGACACTCACGCCGCAAGGAAGGCTGGTGCGAAGGACCGCGTCGTATGCGAGGTTCCATAGCAGGGGTCCCAACACCGACCCCTGCGGAAATGCAACTAACCCTGTATAGGCTTGACGTCGATTTAAAAGGTCTAGATGTTTATTCCTTGAATATTTTACAATTTCAATCTATAAAACATTCCGTCATATACGATGTCGGTCGTCGTTCCTTCATTCCCTGTCAAGTCCGTCTATTTTTAAAAGGTTGTCAAAAATCCGTCATGTCCAAGTAAGAAGGCTGGACGTCGCCGCGACAAACCCCAATGCGCCCAACCAATAACCGTAAGTGTCTATTTATTGTATTATATGTATGTGTGTATATTTATTGTATTATATATATATGTGTGTATATTTAATAATATTTATGTTTGTCCAGAAAATATGTTTTTTATGGATTATTTTTAATGTTTTTGGAAAATAAACAAATATAACATAATTATTTGTAATTGGTAAAGTTTATAATGTATATAAATAAAGCTTAAATAAAAAGAGCTCATATACAAAATTAACAACGCTGTAATGTGCTTAGAGGTTCTTCACTACAAATAGCATTCCGTAGACACTCACACGTTGGCTTTGGAAGAAATCTCTAATAGAGATAAGTACACCGTTGGGAATTTGTTACTTTTTTGTATCTGAGGCATTATCGCAATAAATGTTGAACAATTGCTAAAATAGCAATAATTAATATGATTCTTTCATGAGTCTGGTCCTAGGTTGCCGAACAATCTACCACCCGTTTGGCCCCTTATTGTCAAACGAATACAATTTTCAAACAATGCGATATGACTAATCATTTTCTATGTAAAAATTATGTAGCTGTATATTAGTATTCACTCCTCCTCCCAATCCTTAATTATGCTGACACAAGTTTCTCAAATTTAACCGAGGAACAACTTGATAAACTTGAGCGACTCCAAAACGTTTGCATACGATTTATATTTTAATAAATCGTTTCAGAATTTCGTGTTAAGGTCAAGTGGTTGCCCATTCGCCTTCGCCGGAATGCACGTATCCTATCCCTTCTCTAGGTATTCTATTTTGTTTCATCCTGACACTCCTTTTTACTTAAAAAATCGCTTAAAGTTTCTCCATGAAACCCATTCCCGCGTCTTAAGGTCGGCAGAGAACTTAATGCTGAGCATACCATCTCACTTCACCAAATTTTATAATAAGGCTACACGGTGCAAGCAGTTTTATTATGAAATGCGTTACCTTTAAATATAAGGCAAGCACAAAGTGTCTACCCCCGCCCGTCCCTACATTATACGGAGAAGAACGAAGACGCGCGACGACAGGCGCGAACGCAGTTGTCAAACGACACAGAGACAAATCATCAGGGATCGGCGCCACTTGCGTACTATATCCATTCAAATAAGTTATCAACCAAATACATACTCGTATAATCACCCCCCACTACACGGCGATCTTGAGCGTTCGAGCCATTAGACGGCACGCTCAAGCTGCACCGACTCCCTTTGCTTCGACCATAACGACACTGGAACGGTTGCCGGTGTCGTTAGTTGGCTAGGTGTCGAACCTTCAGTTCGTGCGCCTTCCACAAATACACATCATTGCAAAGCTGAACATAGCCATCTGAGGCTTCAGCATAGGTCCGTAAAAAAAAAAAAAACTCGTATAATCTTGTTTTCATCATAAACACAAAGCCACTTTCAAAAGCCTTGTTAAAAAAACATTATTTGTCGCTATGATTTGAGTGTATATTATGTATTATAGTATGTATTATTTATATTTATAGTAAGTATGTCATTAAGTTATACATCGCCATCTTCCCACGTAATAATTGATTTAAATTCCTGTCCATCCTAAGGTTACCTGGAAGAGATCACTCTTTGTGATAAGGTCGCCCTTGGTACATTCATTATCTGTATTTTTTTTTTCACTATGGTCGATGTACAATAAAGTTATAAATAAATAGTAATATATGTTAAATGTTGAGTGTGAAATTATGTGATTGTTTACGCCAACTCATGCGGTAGGGTTGGTAACGAATCCACTATATCTGTGTACTTGAGTTTACATTCGTTTGCAAACGATATCGATAACGTAAATTTGTTTGCATTGAATAGGCCCCGAAATCACTTGACCGATTTAACAAATTTCTTTTACTGTTTGGAAGCTGCACTATCTCCGGTCGACAGAAGCTATATTAAATATTCAAAAATGTTAAAGATCAACATATATATGGGAAAGTGTGTGTATGTGTGTCTAAAAAAATATAACTATTGAAATGTTTGTTTAATGCCCGTGCGAAGCCGGGGCGGACTGCTAGTATCACATATTATTAAATAATAACTGATTCATTCCTCGTCTAAGTCTGGACCACAGCAAAAATCTAGATCATAGACTTTTACAGCGAGAACACTAACTTTTCTCATGGGAAAATTCGTAATTAGCAGTTGCAAAAACTAAAACATAATGGCGACCCAGGCTTAAAAAATAAAAATACAATATTTATTTGAAAATCTTGTTGTTGATAGTCTGCAATTCAATTCATTACACAGTTAAATTTAAATTTTCCGATTCAATTTATTCCAATTATCTACAATTTAACATTTCAATTTTATAGCATAATAAATAATAACAGTTCAACTTTTCAAATTATCTATGATTAGAATACAGTGTATAAAAAGCGGCGTGTAGATTTTCAACTATTCATACGAAGAATAAGTTCACATCGCCATGACTCCATTAGTCTTCATAGCAGTGCTCAGTGTGCTGGCAAGCCAAGCCAGTGGAATGAGGGTCCACCGAGCGGTAGTCCTTCAACCAATGGATTTCAGGACGGCACCAGCGGTACCGATGTTTAGAAGGTGGCCCGAGGATGGCACATGTCCCCCGTGGCAAATAAAAGTCGATGGCGTATGTCAGGATCCACCTGAGTCACATTAAACATTCAACTTAAACTGCAATAAAAGGCGTTGAGTAAGTCATTGTTTCATATTGTACCTTTTGCCTCTCCCCCTATTAAACGGACGCAACTAGAAATATATAAATTCGATGTGCAATTAATCTGTAACCCTAAAGGTTCGACGTTTAAAACAATCTAAGTGACGTTAAATTTAGTCGGTTTAGGGAATATATGAAAGCTAGTGAGTCGTCGGGCAATGAGTGTCATTGACAGTAGGAATGTGCACGCAATGCAATCCGGTGCCAATATTACCCGCGCACACGGGGTCGATGGGTCATCGTGATCTTTACTAGCTCTCTGACTTCTGATTGGTCGTTATGAGTAAGGGTTGTTGTTTATTTATATTATATAAAGCTCGGTTACCACTGACTGACTGATCAGGGGTGTTTTAGGGTATTTAGAGGTTGTTTTCAGCGTTTTGATGTTAGGGGGAATAAACTAGTCTATAAATATAAGATTTTTCGTTATGACATCACATCACTTACGTTTTCTTACGCAATACGCAAAACGTTGAATATATTCTCTAACATGGTTTTGAAGCGCCACCTAGCGTACTTTTTCAAACTAAATACGTGAATTGCAACAATTGTCATGAAAATCTGGCTGTTGTTATCTTTTTTTAGTAGTTTCTCTGCGTGATCGTATTGAAAATTATTAAATTCGCAGAAGAATCAGGGACACCCACATAGCACGAAGAATTGCAAACTTTAAGTACAACAAAATCCTTTTAGAGTTACAGTTTGGTCACATTCACGAAAATACTAATCCAACCAACGAAGCAGGTTCCCATGAATACCTAACTGTTAAAACAACCGAATGTGAAATTATGTCGAAAAACTTTGAATAATCTGTGTAAGCGACATCAACTTGTTGCTCACGGTCCATAGGTCCACGCTATAGATGAACTGTCAAAAGTTCGATTGCCTCTCTACACAAAAACCATACTGTTGCTCTATTGTATTGAACTAAGATGTGGATACAGATTGTCATAAACCACCTTTTCAAACGTTTTAGCAGGAGTAAAAGAGAGCAGAGCTTATAAATGGGGCGATGATTTCCACTTCGTGTCTATGCCTATACTTGAAAATAGACTTAAATATAGTTTCTAATAAGATATGCAAAGAAGGTTCCGCTAACGTTTCTCTACATTTATTAAAAATAACTGACAGCACCATCTAGACCACAACACATTTAGAGGCAGATTCAGACGTGACAGTATTGGACAGTTATTGAAAATGAATACCTTCTTCATATTGCATATAGAAGTTCATCTCCCTTGCTGGTGCGTCGTCTAGAAAGCTATCAATGATTGTATCTCATAAGGTGTACCTATTTTTTATAATATATCTGACTTCCAGAAACCTAAGACATATATGATATGATGTATATTTTGTAGTTTTGTTATTCCGTTAGACCAGTGATTCCCAAAGTGGTCAATATCGACCTCTAGGGGGCAACGGGTCTACATGAAAGAAAAAATAACTTGGGGGTCCATGAAATGAACATGGGGGTCTACGATAATGGATCTCAACACTACACTGATAGTAGCTATTTACTTACATCATACCATCTTCTAATATAAAAACATATGCATTATTTATAAAAATAAATATGAAGAAAAACGGCTTATTATTTAATTTTAAGATTTATATTATACTAGCTGACCCGTGCCCACTTCGTTGGGCATAATATTAATAATCCCCGAAGCGAGCACCGAAGCCAACGCGCGCCGTCCGCTGCCCGTTTTTTCTCCGATTCACTTTGCAAAACGGACTACCACGTAAAAGCCTTTTTATTTTTTCGGTTTTTTATTTAACCTATGACACTCAGCAATAATGTGGCTTTCTATTGGTGAAAGAATTTTTAAAATCGGTTCAGTTGATCCCGAGATTACCCCTTACAATTTAACAATATACAAATATACAAACACACAAACTTTACTTCTTTATAATATTAGTATAGATAGTATAGATATGTTTATTAAATTTTGTAACTTGTAGGATATAGGCACTCAATATAAGTAGGGGATCTACCCAAAAACGAAAAACATAGCAAAACGACATAAAAAAGTTTGGAAACATCTGCGTTAGATCAAATACAAAATTGATTAATGTCATATACTGCTTGAGATTTTCTATTGGGAACTAATTATTGATTTTAAACTTTTCCCTGCAGTTTGCATGACTTATACGCTTGGCAATCTACTATTGGAGACAGACGACAGCCTTGTAACAAACCTTTATCTTAATAGTTAAATGGTTATTAATTTGTTGATTTAATACATAACAACATGTAATTACGAATAGTATAATACGATTATGTTCCTGAGCTCAGAAGGAAACTTGTATTACTTTATAGGGAATAGCATAAGTTTGTGCTCAACAGAATCAAACGTCAAGGTCTACTTAGTGTTCGATAGTGCTATGGACCGCAATGGATGGATATTACGGATTCAGTATATCGGGTATCCGGTACAGTGTTACATACGTTTCATTACAAAATACATACATCCTCGATTATCGCACCCAGGACCTTTCAATTATTTCGTTGTAGGAGAGATGTAGAAACTTCTTTGACTATACAGACGACAGATTTATTTATATTATATTATATGATTTTTATAACCGCGGACGGAAACTAGGTGCTCGTTCTTGAGTAAATGTTTAATCCAGTGGCGTAACTATAGGGTGGCAAGTCGGCAAAATGCCGCGGGCCCCCAGCCCGAAGGGGCCCCCGATCAGGAAAGTCTCAACTCCCTAAGTACATTTATTATTACACTTAAAAAAAAAATTGTCTTTAATTTATTTGTCACCTCCTTAGTTGCTTACACAAGTAAAAAAAGAATACGGGTAGGTATTATAATTTTTCAATAAATTAGTAAAAAAAGATTTAACCCAGTTTTAGAATGAATGGGTAAAATCCAATTAATAATTTCGGAAACATGCATGGACAAACATTCCAAAATGTGTATATTAAGTAATTATAATTTTAAAGTTTGTTTGAACCTACTTCACGTAGTGATTTATTAGTTACCTCTTACAAATAAAAGTGTATAAATGAATATGTATTATAAAATAAAAAAATGCTATTATTGTTGGTTCAGCTTTTTTTTTAAATTGGGGAGATGGGAGGGCCCCTCCGATGAATTTGCCACGGGCCTCGAACGGTATAGTTACGCCACTGGTTTAATCATTTTTCACAAGCTGTGCCCACGACTTCGTCCGCGTGGAATCGTAATTTTAGGTAGCATTTTTAATGACTGAGAGTGTTATAAACTGCTAAGCTATCGGGAGTTACACGTGTTATTGTAAGTCAACCAAAAAAAAATATAGACATATGCTATGTCCGATTTTGTCGAAGATTTCCGTCATACATGATTTCTGTGTAGCTTTAGCCATTACAGTTGTACACGCGACGGAAGCTTAATAAATTTTAGCTTATATGCTGAGATTTATACATAACGTAAAATATCCAAAGGAGCGAGTAAACAGTCCCTTAAATATATTTGAATCAAATGCTGCCTTTATAATTTTATGTCGTATAGCACAGCAAGAATCATTTGCGAAAGAATAAAAATTGTTAGCTGAAGGAAAATCCTTAAATCAAAAATCCAATATCAACATCATCTATCGTTGAGTCTATTTTTTGGTGATGACAATTTAATTTGAGTTGGTGGTCGCTTAGACGCATCTGATTTCCCATATGATAAAAAACATCCAATCCTACTTCATGTATCCCATAAATTCACAAAATTAATTTTAGAACATGAACACATAAATAATTTGCATTGCGGGCCGCAGCTTTTACTGTCAATAGTTCGAGAATATATCTGGCCTGTTAATGAAAGACTTTTAGCAAGACAAGTAGTCCATAAATGTTTTAGGTGTCACCGTTTAATAGGAAAAAAATTGCAACCTATAATGGGAAATCTGCCTTCTCAACGTGTTACTCCTAACTTCCCGTTTAGATCAGTAGGTATTAACTTTGCTGAACCTTTCGAAAAGGGGGAGGTTATTAATTAATTAAGAGATATCTATGTCTCTTGGTTTGTCTAAGATATAAATGTATGCATCTTGAGGCTGTAAATGACCTTACAAAGGATGCCTTTATAATGACATTTCGCAGATTTATTTCACGTCGGGGAAAGCCCGCGGAAGTAGTCTGTGCTAACGGACGCAATTTTGTAGTGGCGGCAAAGGAATTTAGTATATTATATTTTCACCGTCTTACGCTCCTTATTTTGGCGGTCTTTGTGAGACTGGCATGAAGTCGGGCAAATATCATTTCAAACAGGTATTACGGGACGCTCACTTAACTTTTGAAGATTTATCAACATTATTTGCCCATGTGGAAGCCATTTTGAATAGTCGACCATTATGTCCTTTATCCTCTTCTCCCGATGATTTCCTTTCCCTAACCCCCGGTCACTTCCTCATTGGCCAGACACTTATCGCTGCTCCATCACCAAACCTGAAAGACTGCTATTCAAATAACTTGCAACGTTATCTTCGTTTGGAGCAAAAACATCAACATTTTTGGCATCACTGGCAAAGTGAAGGTAAAAATCTCTGAATGAAAATATCTCGAAAATGCAGCAGGACTTCCAATATAAAGATCAACATAGGAGAATTAGTTCTACTGAAGGAAAACCACGTCCCCGTGCCATCCTTATGTTGGCGACTTGGCCGCATACAGCGTTTATTCGCTGGACCAGATGAGATATCACGAATTGCCGATGTAAATACCCGAAAAGGAGTAGTGCAACGTCCATTGGTCCGCCTTGACCTTTGGCAACTTCGAGTGATATTTAAGGTTGAATCCGTTGTTTTCAACGGACGGGACGATGTCTGCGCCTGCAATTTATTCATCAACAATGTTGACATATCTCATTTGCGATGTCTGATCGATGAATCAGTTATAATGCAACTTCATTTTAATTATGTCATCGTCAATGTGTCGTTTTATTCTATTGTTTTTTGATTTTCTTCTGTCAATATCCTAAAAATCGTGTACAATTGTAAACTTATAAATTAATTATAAAGAATTTGTAAATGCTAGAGGTTTCCTTTATGTCCTAAGAAGAGACAAGAAGTAAAAATTCACATTCAACTTCCTCCGGACTAATGATGCGTCTAGAAGGAATTTCTTCCAATTCAAAAAATTTATGTATACCTACTTGACTCAATGTCATTATCTTGACTCAATGACTGTGTATCAGAAGAATTAGAATAACATGGTACGTCTCCAATGAGAATATAGCCCAAGATCGTAAGTATGACGGGTGGTGCTATACTACCAGAGTCTACCCTATTCATTAAATATAAATACAGAAATAGTTGAACTCCGATTACAAGATCAATTCCTCTTGGAATATTCCAGGATAAATCCGCCAATTGCAAATTATTCAAATAAGAAACGTTACTAATATTAATATAATGTAAAGGAAGTCTATCGGTAGTACAATCCACTGCCAGAGCGTAAATAAAATAAAACTTATTTGGGTTTGCACGAGACTGTATATTAAAGTTTATGTAACCATAAATAAGACGGAAAACATTCCTATGTCTTGTAAATAAGAGTTATTTAACGTAACACTCGGGTAATTTAAGCGTTTACAACAATCAAGAGTTGTTAAGTTATTTTGCGAACTACAATCCATTAAACAGCGAATAATCAATTTATCATTGCTGTTAAAACGTGTAGCATAAACTTATGCAGTGGATAATAAGATAGAAGAACTAGGTTTCAAATTCGATGAAAGTGAAATTGATGCGTCATGCGGAGCAGATGTACTGCTTGTATCAGTATACTGTGGCGACATTCGCACGGTCTGCAATCGGTGCCGCTCGCTCGAGGGTGGGATTAAAAGATGCGGTAGGCAAAGATGCAGCGACCGGCGGACACGTCACGAATGGATTGCATGTAGTACCATTATTAGTTCCACTCGCATAGTCAAAATGTAACAAGGAATGGTGATTTTTATTGCAAATACGACAAAGGTTATTTAATTTCCACTTAGCTAATTTATACAATAAATAAACTAAGACAAGTGCAACCATCTTTGGATTTAATAAATTCGAAACGTTTTCGTGAATCAAAGCTATCCAAATAGACAGGGCAAGTAAATAATTTATTATGACTACTGTTATTGCATAATACACTGCGATCTTTCGATTGCTCATAAGTATTATTACGAGAATGTTCTAAAATTTTCGTAGAATCTAAGAATCTTTCGTAGAATCGTAGAATCTAAGGAAATATCGAAAAAACCATTTGTTTCTTCTGTTTGTTTATTTATGATGTTTTGTATCTATAAAAAATCCCTACCAATATTATTAACGCAAAAGTTCGTAAATAATGGTGGATGTTTGTTACTGCTTCGTGTCAAAACTACAGAATATTAATACAGATTTTAATGAATCTTTACAAAAATATAGGTAATACATCAGAATAACATATATACTACTGTTAACAGATAATATGTAAGAATTCTCAAATTATATTAATCATAGTATACATAATTTATTACAGTTAACAATACAATGTAATTAATGTTATCGCTTACCATCAGGTGATGATTTTGCTCGTTTTTCTCCCTATAACAAAAAAAATGGTAAAGAATACAAAATAAGTTATTAAAATTTGGCATAAAAATATTCTAGAAAAAAAAAATGCAAATCAACTGGCTCGTGTTCTCTATGAATACGAGCCAGTTGGTGGAGAAGGATTGAACACGAACCCATAGGAAGATATTAGTAATTATACGCCTACACACCTTCTACCAAACGGCTATCTTGATTTACGAAATAAATACGAAATCAGGTATATAAACTAGCAAATAAAGTCAAATCAATTTAATTCTTTATTTGACTCGGATAGAAGCAATCAAAGAAAAGTCTTTACATGTGGGTATTTCCTTGTTACTAACGTAAGATTCAAAATTTTGAAGAACTTGCGTATCAATTTTTCTGAAACCACATTACAAAATCTGCTAAATCATCTATACCTAATTGCTTCAGAGCTGCATAAGATGCGCAGTATTTTTCTATGAATGCGTTTAAACTAAATCAAATCAAAATCAAAAATTTATTCTTCAAATAGGATTTTACAATCACTTTTGAATGTCAGATATGCTACGCCATTGGTTCACAAGTCTACGGCGGGAGAACAAGTTTTTATATCTAAAATATTGTTAAGATAATGAACACCTAAAGAGCGTCTATCCTGATATTCTTTTACGAGACTATTCCCATAATATGTGTCACCTGAAGGAACTACCCCCGAGGTAATTTTTAATGCGCTATTGGTTAGTCGGCCCATCAAATACTGAACACATTGCGAGTCACTCAGCTGCTTATTCAAATGAACATTGGTACGACAGGGTTCATAGAATATAGGCTAAGATTCGGTATGCTTTAAACTTAGGGTCGACCCTTCACAATTCACTATTGTATATTGTAATTATTAGAATGAAATCACTTGCGGATGCGTGAATATTTAAAAGGTGCGTTGCGTTTAAAAGGTGTATATATATATACTAGCTTTTGCCCGCGACTTCGTCCGCGTGGAATAGTGACTTCCGGCAGATTTTTGGTTAACCAACAACATATTTATATTTATATTTATATTTGAATAAAGATTAATATTATTATGTTGATACAACTTAAACAAATTATTTCGACCAAATTTGGTACTATAAAAACGGTCATTGTG
>JAYEAL010000934.1:0-34771 GCA_036419045.1 Scirpophaga incertulas | reverse complement strand
GGCTATTGTTTCGCCCCGACATCCATGTTTAGCCCGACATTGTGGAATATTGTTTAGCCCCGACATATGTGGCTATTGTTTCGCCCCGACATTGTGGCGAACCCCGCGCGCGACGATGCGAGGCCGCTGGAGGCTCGCTGTGCGGTTTACGACGCTGCGGCGCGCGACGACTGCGAGGCCGCTGGAGGCTCGCTGTGCGGTTACGACGCTGCGGCGCGCGACGACTGCGAGGCCGCTGGAGGCTCGCTGTGCGGTTACGACGCCTGCGGCGCGCGACGACTGCGAGGCCGCTGGAGGCTCGCTGTGCGGTTACGACGCCTGCGGCGCGCGACGACTGCGAGGCGCTGTGGAGGCTCGCTGTGCGGTTACGACGCCTGCGGCGCGCGACGACTGCGAGCCGCTGGAGACTCGCTGTGCGGTTACGACGCCTGCGGCGCGCGACGACTTGCGAGGCCGCTGGAGGCTCCTGTGCGGTTACGACGCCTGCGCAGAGCCAGGGACCGTCGCACACGCCGCCGCACGTTCCTGTGACGCCGGTCGTGCCGTCAGAGGGCCGCCCGAGACTGCGCCGGAGGTCGCCAACAGTGACGTTAGCGTCACAGCCACGGTAACCGAGCGTATAGTAGACGCGATACGCTCCATCAACAGCACGGTGAGATCAACAAATATTTTATATTTCTAGTTTCGATCCTAATTTGCATAACTTCGAAGATTGGTGTGAAGAAGTCGATCGTGCCAAGTCGATGAATAACTGGAACGGTTACGAATGTCTCTCCAGAATAGGCAACTGTCTAAAGGGGGACGCTCGAATGTGGATGACTGAGTGGGTGACAACCCCGAGGCTCGTGTCGAGGACGACACTATGTCAGGAGAGGCCGTGTTAGAGAATTCTCCATTGCCCGCCCCTCTACTCAGTGACGTCACAACCGGTGGCGTAATCGCAAGCCCCGCCAGACAACAGCTCGCCTCGACCGCCACTCTTTGCTACGGGTTCGTGCGCAACGGACGTGCGATTGGTGTCCTATAGATAATTAACCATTCCGTGTTCTAATTGATTTCAGTTCGGTAAATCGTATATAGGTTGTTTCGGTTGTTATTTTCTTAAAAATTACCCTTACTTTTAAATTGTTAAGTATATATATATATATATATATATATATATATATATATATATATATATATATATATATATATATATATATATATATATATATATATATATATATATATATATATATATATATATATATATATAATATATTATATATATATATTTGATATATATATATTAATCAATTTAAGTGAATGTTTTGATTCAATCAAGGCTTAATAATGTTTGAAAAATTATGTAATTTTCTCTTGCTTGGCTTGTTTTTAAAAGCTTATTCAATTCAGACTGATAAGCAGCAGTCGCATTTTCTTAAAAAGAAATCGCAAATTGGAATCCTTTTATGTTTATGTATGTACTATTTATTAGATCCGCGAATAATAAAATTTTTAGCCGCGAATAAAGTTATTGAGCCGTTTTTTTTTATCCCCGCATAGTGAAAACGCGAATGAAGGAAGCGCGAATAAGGAGCTTTGACTGTACTTAACTATTAAGGTACTAGAGTAGTACAAGTTCACGAGCTCCCCTATTTAAAGAAAAAGTCAAGTCAAAATCACGCAAAGCTCGCATGCCGGCGTTTGCGAACGCCCACCAAACTAATTGACGTTCATCGTGTAATGATTTTTTCTGTTATAAATTTATAATGCTGTATTTATTGCTTAAATTACCTATATCTAAAAAAGTAATATTCTGACTTCCGTTTAAAACAAGGCTGTTGTATTGATTTGTACCGAGGTATTCCTTGTTTCATATGTCGGTAAAAGCAAGCTTCCGTTCCGTGCATTAATACAACAAAAAAGTAATATTCTGACTTCCGTTAAAAACTGACTTGGAATTGCAAGCAGCCGATGAGACGCAGTCCTTTTCAGTATTCGGTTCGAATAGCACGGCTATAAGTGTATTACGGTGGAAGAAGTGTATTAAGAACAAGTTGTGAAGTACTTAAGTTTAAAAAGATTACAAAAAGTGTTTGTAAGAAATAAACGTTTATATCGTGTCGACTGGACTGTTTCATTTCATCATACTTCAGAAGTGGGATTGGAACTCAAAATAAGGTCACATGTTCACCGATTCGCATGCGCCTCTAGGTTAAGTGTGCCTATGAGACCGCGTGTTTTAGGAGGTTATGTAGCGTGTGCCTGTTAATCCGCGAAGGCTTTGGGGTTCAGTGTACCTATTGAGCCGCGTGCGTTTACAGGTTACATGTTCATCGATTCGCATGCGCCTCTAGGTTAAGTATGCCTATGAGACCGCGTGTTTTAGGAGTCCGCGAAGGCTTTGGGGTTCAGTGTACCTATTGAGCCGCGTGCGTTTGTTTACAGGTTACATGTTCATCGATTCGCATGCGCCTCTAGGTTAAGTGTGCCTATGAGACCGCGTGTTTTAGGAGGTTATGTAGCGTATGCCCTACTGAAATAGACAGGTATTTTTTATTTTATTTTATTTTATTAATTTTCGGGAAGTTAACAGCAAGACAGAAGTACATTTACATCAATATACAAATAAGGCCAATTATAAACTTCCACTGTTATGCAAAACAATAAAGAAGTATTAGCTTAGGTGTAGATCTTGCCAAACATAGTTGTATATGTACACATAACTATGACTAATATATATAAGTACTTATATAACACACTACTTGTTAAAAAACGCATTACTTAATGTTCGCTTTAACTGTGTAACCGAAGTTGTAAACATGTATGCTGCTTATTGTATGTATGAATGCTTATTGGGTTATGTGTGCCCCACTGAAATAGACAGCTATGTATGCTGATTGGGTTATGTGTGCCCTACTGAAATAGACAGCTATGTATGCTGATTGGGTTATGTGTGCCCTACTGAAATAGACAGCTATGTATGCTGATTGGGTTATGTGTGCCCTACTGAAATAGACAGCTATGTATGCTGATTGGGTTATGTGTGCCCTACTGAAATAGACAGCTATGTATGCTGATTGGGTTATGTGTGCCTATAGAATAAACTGTTTAGTGTTAATTTATGGCTCATGGCCGCGTCAATAGTCTCGCCTATCCGTTGTTTATCTACGAATATACTTTACTTTACAAATAAAATTATTTGATTTGATTTGATGTGAAAATTGTATCATAATGTTTATAATTACATTCTAGTTTATGTGTAAAGAACAAAAACAATGTAGCTTTTTAAATGGCTAAGTTCATCGTTATTGTAATTGAGCGGATACCTGTTAGTGCAATGTGTGATAATTATATTAATCATCTAGTATATTAATAATTAGAGTGAGTACGAGTTAGTAAAAGTGACTGTGGCTGAGTATGGACAAATTTAGTATAAGTATCTAACGGTAAGATGGATCTTTACACCAATTAATTAGGTGTACCTTCGTAGCAGAAATACGTTTAACAACAACTTTGTTATGATGATCCTTTCTTGTATTTTATGTCGCGTTTGGCTAAGGTTTTCGCTGTGTCCACGGTTTTTCTGTCCTATGTACCTACTTAAAATTTTAATATTAAAGTATATTTCCAAATATTTCTATTAGAAAGGAGAAATCGCTAGAAATATTATTCATTTGATAAATTCATGAAATGAGCAACTTTACATTTTTAAAACAAAAGTCTATTTATATATATTCAGTCTACTAGCATGATCACTAAAAGACGGACAGACTAAGCGTTTTGAACTATTAAAATACAGTATAAATGTAAGGATAAACTACAATATCATGATTTTCTTTAAACCAATTCAAACATGACAAATATCGTTTGGTTTTTCGTACGCTATGAGGCTCATTTTCGTTGTTTGATAGTGCTACCGAGATCTGGAACATTTCTCTTCACATTCACGCATGCAATGCCCTTGTTCTGTAATCGTTTACATCATTGGGACTTGGGCATGGGAGATACGGATGATTTCTGTTTTTAAATCACTACATATGAAATGAAAATACTTAGTACCTAATTAATAACTATCTAGTAAGTGTATCCAAAGATGGAATTTTATTTGCAAATCGGCGAAGTACCAAGGTAAAAGGAAAAAGAAAATGTTATGAAAGTGTGGTCTCCGCTGATAGATTAAGACTATAGATCCATGTTAAGGCCCGGGATATTGTTAGTAGTGATCAAAGCTAATCGAGTGAAGATTCGGAATAGGTGATAACACTGATTACTCTGTAGACCAATGTCAGTCCAAAAATTTAAATGTCTGATATACTTGGGTACAACTTATTGCAATATTACATAAGTGTCAATTTTTAGATTTAATAGAATACTTATAACCTACCAAATGTAAAATATATTCCAATTATTGTTGTGTCAAAATACTTATTATTATTATATTCGTGTAAGTCGGGGCTGATATGCATCACTGCGACCTATTAAGATCTATTGTGACCAGCCTCCTATGTAGGATCTATGTAGGCCCTACAGTAGCTCCTGCACTGACCAAGAAAGATAGATGACCAAGCCAGATAGGATGTTTCCAGTTCATTCGGGTCAAGGGTTTTATTTCATCTAGGTGTCAGGGTGTCGTTTCCCCAGCGTGTTCACTTCTTTTGTAGAATGCACAGCGGTTCACGTGTTGCACAAGAGGTCGCAGAATTGGTGTGTTCACGCTCTTGTTCGCAGAATCTGCATGTGTCAGTGTCCTTAGTTTCATGTTGTAAAGGTGATTCAACTTGCAGTGAACGTCAAAGCCCTAACCATCAGCTTTCAAATTACTCCTGTTAGCTTTAATAGCTCGTCAGTGCGTTTGAGAGTGTAGTATGGTTCGATTAGTGCTTTGTACTGTGTGTCATCCCGGATGTACTCGCCAGTAGGCTTTCGCCTCGTCAGAGAAGGCGAGTAACCTGAGCAGAGGAATGCATAATGAGGTCACATTGTCCAACAATACTGGTTCATCAACTTGAGGTGATGACACAACTCATGACTGATTACTACTGGAGTTATTGGTTATGTCTTTAAATAAAGAGTCTACTTGGCATGTATTATAATGGACAGTTGGAACTAAGTCAGTTACTGAGTGGCTATTCTCCTCAATGGAATTTTTGAAAACTGACATACTTGCAAGTTAAAGCGTTAATAGTTATGTTGAGATCTTCAATTTTATTGAGACATTTTGTATCCCTGTTATACATGTCTCTTGCTCTGTTTTAATTTACTACCAAAAATATCTATAGTATCTAATAAGTCAGCACGCTCCTTTCTGAGTTTTAAATTAATTTTAAAATATTTTTGTTTCTTATCAGCTGTTCAGTTTTTTTTAATGAACTTTGCCAATTTTTTTTATATTTTTTCTCTTTTTTTCTTACTGGAAGGTCCATTAAGTGCATATTTATTTTAATCTATCTGTGAGTGGCATGCAAGGTTTTACCATCAGGAGTTTGAACGAGTTCTTCAAATAAACTATGTGTATGGTTCATTTCCTGTTTTTGTTTCAGCTTTTCGTAATAGGAAATTTGTCGATTAGCATCTCTAAAGCTCACATTCAAGTTCAGCGATTCTATCCAAGGCCTTCTCATAGGTGTTGTTGCATTGAACAAGTTATCTAATACTTGTTTTAATTGATCCCTTTCATCAAGTACATCTTGGTATTGAGCATGTACTAGCCCTAACTCACTTTTGAGTTCAGTGTTTTTTCCTATGATTAGACTTATTTCTACTTCACTATCATCTCTCTCCTGCAATAATTGGTCATAAGACTCCTTTACCTTTTTCAATTCTAGCAAGGTTTCTTTTAATTTTGCTTCAGTGTTGAGAGATGCAGCTCTTCGGGTCAGCATGTTTAAATAGTATGTTCCAGTAGCCTAAAAGCACAAATACACTAAGACTTTTTACAAAGTTACAAATATTCAGAAATTGTAGTATTAATATATTAAAAACAAGATATTAATGTAGGTTAAATATGAAGTTATTAACTGGGACAGAAATAGATAAAGAAATTCAAAGAAAGTAACACCTAAAGGTACAGAGATGCAAAGAAAATATTCAAATGAGATGTGCACAAGAATTATAATGAAATTAGTTGATAATTTACAATTTCTTCAAATGATAACTCTCTGATATAGATAATATTTGCTCTGCTATTACAGTTAACAACAAGAAACCAATAACACTTTTACTGGAATTGTCTTGTTGTAAAATCCAATTTAATTTGATGAGCAAATATTTTAGTTAATTATGTAGTAAGCAAAAGTTGGTATAGTGTAGGTGAGTGCTATGTCTGAGGCTATAAGTGTTGCTTGGTCTCAGCTTTACTTCCACTTCTAGTCAAGTAAAGAGAAACACAACAGAGCCAAGGTGTGATAATGGACGTGTTCCACTTTTCGTGAAGATTGAATGGTGTAAAAATGTAACGTTTTTAATATGTGGGTAGGTATATCAGCCAAGTTAGAACATAAAAACAATACTTCCCGGTTTAGTGAGTAGTGATTCACAAGCGGCACACGATTGCACGATCAGCAATATATTATAGCACGGATAATCCGTGTAAATTACTTCAATTATGATTTGAGCAAAAAAATCACAAATTAAAATTTTTGACAGCTGAACCGGTGCCAGATTTCAATCACATAAATCTTATAAAGTACACTTTGTATGGTCTAGCAAACATTAAGACTTGATTATTATGACTTTATTTATTAATTATGCTATTTATTTTATCAATAAAACGTAAAATACAATTAATTTTAACAGTCAGTGGTGAGAGCTTACCTATCCAGCTTTCTCTTCCTAGTAATAGGTACTACAATAGTTTTCGTAGGATTCAGTCAGTTGTTTTTCTGAATACCAGTTAACAATTGTGTTTACCGTTTTCTGTAAAATTGAGGTCACAGTGCTTTGACAAGGGCATATGACACAGGCCACTACGTCATCTGCATAGCTCTGTGCGTTAAGATTCATTTCTGAAGTTTTTACTAAAAGTTCATCTATGACAAGGGACCATAGCAATGGCGATAAAACGCCTCCTTGCGGGCAACCTCTTGTCGCTCTGAAGCTTCTAGTTACCTTATGGAGGTCTATTTTTACTATTCTGTTTTTTTTAGCATTGCAACTATCCATCGGGCCGTTGTTTCATCGATCCCTTTGTTCTTCAGCCCTTTGGTTAGAGAGGTGGTGGTCACGTTGTCAAATGCTCCTTCTATATCTTGAAATGCACAGACGGCTATTTCTGTGGGCTATTTCTGTTTGCCTGTCCTCAAGAGTTCTGTGGATGTTGTCCGTAAGCTCTAGTAAGGCAGTCTCTGTGGATTTTCCTTTTTCAAAATACTTAGAATAAATGATACTAATGACTGTTATAATTTTGTATATATTCCTGTAAATATTAAAATTTAGCAATAACACTGTTTGCGATTTATTATTTTGAAGTTATTGTAAAGTTGCTAATTTTATATAATCGTTATTACTACTACTGCTGTTATGATTGCATAGCATAAGAATTATTGTATTTCATGTATTTTCGTTACAATGTACTTAAAAACTGACCGTCGTGGCCTCAGTTTTATTTTTATTGCACCATTTTTTTAAATTCCGAATGCGACCCCGAAATCACAGATGTGACTATTAATCACCGATGTTCAAAAATACCTATTTTTGAATTACGAATGTGACTAATAAATTGAATATTGACGCCGATATTACTCCTGATATTACAAATCTAAGAAAAGAAATAGTTAAAAATATTGAAAATAATCAAACAAAACAAAAAAAAAAATAATTACGATAAGAATAAACAACCTGCTCCTGTCTATAAGGAAGGAGATTTAATCAAAATTACTAGAAATAATTTATAATAAAGGTAATAGTACTAAGCTCTTGCTGATATTTACAGGCCCTTACAAAATAGAACAGAACTGCAATAGAAAGATAAAAAACATTGAATAAGTCTCCACGTCAGTCTAGATTCAAATAGTAAAGCAACCGAATGTAATGATTTAAATAAATTCGAATGTATATTGAATTAAGAGATATTGGGTATAGTATACAGTTAATTATAATGGAGATTTATTGTATTAATGTATACGTGCATCAGGAGATTGCACGTAGTCGGACGGCCGAATGTAATGATTTTTTCTGTTATAAATTTATAATGCTGTATTTATTGCTTAAATTACCTATATCTAAAAAAGTAATATTCTGACTTCCGTTTAAAACAAGGCTGTTGTATTGATTTGTACCGAGGTATTCCTTGTTTCATATGTCGGTAAAAGCAAGCTTCCGTTCCGTGCATTAATACAACAAAAAAGTAATATTCTGACTTCCGTTAAAAACTGACTTGGAATTGCAAGCAGCCGATGAGACGCAGTCCTTTTCAGTATTCGGTTCGAATAGCACGGCTATAAGTGTATTACGGTGGAAGAAGTGTATTAAGAACAAGTTGTGAAGTACTTAAGTTTAAAAAGATTACAAAAAGTGTTTGTAAGAAATAAACGTTTATATCGTGTCGACTGGACTGTTTCATTTCATCATAATCGGTACCAGGAGAACATAAGCCGACACGAGTAGCTGGAGTATCGATTTTCAAGTGTAGTGTTCGCTGCGTGTGTTGACTATAGCTACAGTGATTTATATTTACGTCGTATAAAGTGTATAAGTAGACTGACCAAATATCACATATTGACGGGACGTCTTGTTTTGTTTTGACGAAATGCAATGCAATTTCATCGTGTCGGTTAATAATTTTGTTAAAAGAAAACGTTGCAGCAAAATCAAGTCCCAACTAATTTTGCTGCTGCTGTCAAACCACACCATCCGACAAATGGATTCAGCAAACATAGTAAATTTGTTATACGAAATAGAGTAAATGAAAAAAAATGGAAATTTAAAAATAGGTTTATAATAAAAAGTACATGTATTACGTAATTCGCCTATTTAATATTATATTTTATGTGTTGTTGAAAACCAAAAAAGAGAAAAGAAGAAAAAAGCGATAGTTCTACAAACGATAATTTAAATGCATAAATATCATTAAGTGAATGACGTTTTAAAATTTGAATAATTTGTGGTCACTCTAGGTGAGATGAAAGAAGTGACAGAAATATATCTATCTCATAACATCGTACGTAATGGAGAAGGACAGATAGACATCAGGAATGCATGACCTAGAACAATCAATTGTTAGCATCCGCCGCTCTTGTGACACTGCCTAGATTCATTCCTTATACGTTTATATTATGAACTGCTATTAGAAGTGTAAAAATTATGAAGTGAAGAAAAATGAAATTGTAATCAATAAAGTAGATATTGGTCAGTAAATTTATGTAAAACTAGCTAATGTTTATAAAAGATTTTCACAAATAAAAACAAGCATACCGAATAAGCAAATAAGCTGCAAAAAATTTGACGCTCTTTTATCGGGAAATGTTATTTACGGCAATTTTAATTCAACTGTCAAAATTAGTCTTATAATAAAAGGTTATTATTGTTCTTGTAACAGCTCTATAATATTGGAATGTTCTCGAATTTTGTTAGATTTTGTAATTATATGTGTATCTGACTATCTTGAATACAACTCTGATAGTGATAATTAAATCGATAAGTCAATAAAATAATATTATGATAATATTTTGTTATATTGTCGCACTGGGAGTGCAGAAACGCAATCAAAATATTAGTCTGTACGCACTTGCAAAACATAATATCGTTGCCCAGCGCGCCTTACATGCACGTGAGGTCGCAATAATAGTAGAGTCTGCAAATAAAGCCAAACCGCAAGTGTTTGATATATTGAAACAACTGGTAATACAAAGTCTCACAAAAATCAAAATGAGTGTGATGAATATTACATAAGATGTGATATTGTATTAATATAAATTATATATTTATCTGGTTTCATTATAAAATTTAAATTTTATATTCCTATATATGTTCTCCTCTAGTTATGTACCGTTCGTCTTGCCAAGGAATATTATCTCGCCTGTATAAGAAAATGTTGTAAAGTAAAAAATTTTGTAAAGATTTCCACAGTAATCTGGTACTAAATATAGCCTATGTTATTCAGTGATAATGTAGTGCTACGATTGTAGTTATAGGACAGGGTTTGATCTACTTGGAGAAGTTTAAATAATGACTTATTCCTTGTTACTTAGAATATATATATTGATTCACTTTCACAATAATTATTACACGTTTGAATTATAACAATGTTTTAACTCACGTATAACTGTCACTTGAACAGTGTTGGAGCGATCGAAGGTACCGAAGACAATAACGTACAGGAAGAACTATATTGTCTAGGCTGAACCGTAGAGTTAACTGAAGATACACTGAACTCGAAGAACTGAGAGGAACTGAACTCTTAGATGAGTTATTGATATTTATATGTTACTTAATTATCATTACAATGACGTGGTTGTCACGACATGGCGTGGCCATTAGGGGGAGTAAACATAACAATTAATTAATGGCTGTCCAAAGGGATGTTTACTTATTAACTAAATATCCAAACATACTTAATGATACTCTTAACTAAACTAACATCCAAACATCCTTAATGAACCACTTATCTTAAGTTTAAAGTTTATGTGGTATTTCTCAGCACAAAGGAACAAAGAAATATTATTTAACAAAGAATATGAATTTCGGTACATTACAATCCTCCCTTCTTTAAAAAAGACAATACCTTGTCTTTTTAAGTATTACTAACATTAAGAATTCTTTATAACAAAATTATTTATTTTTAATTAGACGTATACTTATTCATTTTTTATCTCTATATAACATTACTTATAATTTAGATTAATGTTTCTAAACACATTTTTTTTTTGATCATAGATACAATATCAGTTATGTTAGTTAATTTTTAATTGAGCTATCCTAGAACTTCTTCTCAAAGGAGTTGTTACAGTTTCATTATTCCAATTCGTTGATGGTATTTCATCAAGTTCAATATCATGTGGATTATTGTTTACTTTTAATGTTATGCAATTAGTTATTCTAGCACAACAAGTTTTAGAGTCTTCTATTGCTAATAGTCTATTCTGACGATTGCAAAAGAATTTACGTCGAATAATGTATTTTGCTAATCTATACAATATGTAACATACAATTGCTTTAATTATAGACCAAATTATAAACATGAAATAAAAATTATTAGTTACTCTGCTAAATATTGAATCATTTTCTAAATTTGAGATAATTTCGTCAATCTTATCAATCTTATGGCTAATTACATCTAAGTTTTCTAAATCTAATTTTTTATGTAATTTTAAAGGTATAAATTCTATTGAAGACATGTTCTTATTTTTTTTTTCTTACAACAATCATCGTTTTTAATATCAATTGGAGGTAAAACAGAATTATAATCACTATATAAACCTTTTATTTCTGTTTGTAAGTATATTAGATGTAAACAATTTGCAATTATCGGTTATTGACAATATACCAGTATCAATAATGTTAAAATCAATCGGTTCTTTATTCTTACAACTTAATGTAGCTATAGTTTTATTAGGTACGACAAATATCCATTTATTATCGTTATACATTTTGTGCCATTGTTCGTTATTGATATACGCTATTCTAGTGTCACATTGTTTAGGAATGTGATTTGTTCCATACATTAATTCTGTTTCACAAGTTGGATTACCATAAACTGAATACAAAGGTGAATTAAGTTTACAAATATAATTGTGAGACAATACCTTGCAGTTTTCTAGATTCTCTAAATATGTATAATGTAGTTTATTCTGAGCAATCATAAAGTATTTTTCCTTAGGCAAAATAAAAATAAAAGTATTATTCGCGTTTCTAATTGGAGTTGGTATATATTAAATAAATTGTAATCAGACTGAGTAATAAGTGGAGTCTTAATCATAAATACTAGTTTATCGTTCATATAATATGAAACTAAATCTACTAAAGACAATAAGTCGGACACGTTTTCGATTGAAAGATTAAGAGGATATTTCGTATCTGTTGGTAAATGGGGGATTGTTTTTCTCAGTTCATTTAAATATTGCTCGGGGGTTATTATTAAGGGGTGAAGAGCATTGTTTTTTACAAAAAGTATAGCGTTTATTATTGTGGAAATTTCATTATTTAATTCCGTTGTAATAAGGGTTAAAAGAGATAGATGTTCATCAACATCTTGTTTTAACTTTATATCAAATATTATTTTGTCGATTCTTTTTGTATAGTTAGAAAGTCTATCTAAATTTTTGTTAAATATTATTTCATTTGCAGTTAAATCGGTTAGAGAATTATTAAAATTTGTAATCGTTGATTTAATAATATTTGTTTGAGTTTTAAGTAAATTTAATATTTCATGTTCATGAGAATCTAAATTGTTTATAGCGTCATCGTATTTTTCAGCATCTTGTTGATCTAAGGTTCCAAATAACACTTTGAATAAAGTACCTATTCCATCAATGTTTGATCGTTTTACTCGGCGAACTCTGTTATTTCTACCGGTAAGTTCTTTCAATACGTTTTCTTGGTTAAATAACTGTGGTATTATTTGGTCAAGTACTATAAATGATGTATCGCAAAGTGAGAAGTTACTAAATTTGTGATTATTGCATATATTTTTTGTATCTTGGTATGTATTTTCAATCAGGTCAATTTTCTTATGTATATCAGACATGTTTATGTAGCTTATCATGGTCCATTCGCTATCAAAATGATTTAGTTTTCCAATGTTTTCAAAATATATACCTCCTTGATCTATTCTAGTTATATTGTAAATACTTGCTTTTACTCCTGGTAAGAAGGTCATCACCATGATTAGAAGCCAAAAATGTGTTGACATTCTGAAACAATTCATTTGATTGCTAGTTTCAGTCTGTTAACGTGAACTTTTACCTTTTTATTTTTTATTAATAACGTAACATTAACCTTAGAATTAACACTAAATATTTTATAAGGTCCTAGCCAATATGATGATAATTTTCTCGACCTACCTAATTTTGATTGTTCATTGCTTAAATAAACTAAATCTCCTATCTTAAATTTAATGTTTGTACTCTTCTTATCGTATATACGTTTATTCGATTCCTTCGAAGCTATTAACTTATCTCTAGCAATTTGTCTTGACCTTTGGAATTTCAAAATTAATTCATCTAAATAGTTATTATACGTATATTTAAATTGTGGATCTTTAGTAATCGAAGTTGGCAAGGAAGGTTCCATGCCAAAAACTAACTCAAAGGGTGTGAAATTAGTGGAAGAGTGAACACTAGTATTGTATGAGAACATCGCGAAATCTATCCATTTGTCCCAGTTGCTTTGTTTGTCGTTAACATAATGTTTTAAATAGTCTGCTAACGTACTGTGGCTTCGTTCTAAGGCGCCATTTGATTGAGGATGATACGCGCTAGTGTTTATTTTCTTAATTTTAAAAAGTTTCGATATTTCTTTTATCAAATTTGACATAAAGTCGGCTCCTTGGTCTGTAAGAAGGATCTTAGGGGTTCCAAATTTACATATAAAATTTCTTACAAAACAATCTGCAATAGTTTCTGCGTTATGAGTCTGTAATGCGTAAGCTTGAGAATATTTTGTCAAGTCATCTTGAAGCGTTAATATATATTTGTTTCCACTTTCTGTCATAGGAAGAGGACCTACAATATCTAAGGAAATCTTTTCAAATGCTTCTGTCGATGTTGAGGTTATTTCCATAGGGGCTTTAATTTTCTTTCTGGCAATTTTATTTTCTTGGCAAGATTTACATTTCTTTATAAAATCCTTAACATCCTTTTTCATTGTATTCCATTTATATCGCGATTTTATTTTTTTATATGTTTTATGAAAACCTGTATGACCGGAACTAGGATTCGAGTGGTTTTCTTTTAAGATAGTATCTATTTCTTCCGGTTTGACTGTTATTATTGAAGTATGATATACTCTTATAACAATGTCGGAATCTCGAAAAATGTATCTAATTATGGTTCTTATTTTATGCCACTTTAAATTCAAGTTCGATAAGTTATCAAAATTAATTTCCTTTATGTTATTATATATGACTTTGTCTCTTAATTCTTTTAAACATTCGAATACGTCTTCATAATTTATTGTTTCCCAGTTATTGATTCTCAAGAACGTAAACAATAACATCCTGTTTTTATTATTAATTATTATAGTTTTATATTTCTCTGGATTTTTAGATCGTAGTTCATTGATAAAAGGCTCGTAATTTATTAAATTTGTTTCGTTTAATGCGTCCAAATCACATGACGTGAATACAACTTTATTACTATTTTCTGGTATTTTAGCGTTACTCTCTTCTAAATTTTTAAATAAGATAGGTTTCCTTTGAATTTCTTCTAAGAAAAAACTATAGGTTTCTCTGCTTTTTGTAGTTATCTGAATCTGATTGTCTTCCTGTTTAATTCGACTTAATGCATCTGCATTTAGGTTTAATTTTCCTTGTTTATAGATTATTTCGTAATCGTATTCTTCTAAAAGTAAGCGCCATCTTACTAATCGAGAGCCAGGGTCTTTAACATTAAAAAGCCATACTAATGGTTTATGGTCAGTAATGATTCTAAACTTTCTGCCATAAAGTAAGGACGGAAGTGTTTTACGGACCAAACAATTGCAAGTAGTTCTTTTTCAGTAGTAGAATAATTACATTCTGCTTTATTGAGTGTTCTACTAGCATAGGCTATGGGTAGATCTTTTGATGGTATACCTTGGGATAAAATACTACCGATTGCGTAATTACTGGCGTCTGTAGTTAAATTAAAAGGTTCTTTAAAATTTGGATACTGTAGTATTGGCTCTTTACATAATTTATCTTTTAATTCTTCGAAACAGCTCTGTTGTAGGCTTGTCCATATAAAATCTTCATTTTTCTTTAATAATTTAGTTAATGGTTGAGTTATTCTACTAAAATTTTCAATGAATCTTCTATAGTACCCGGCTAGTCCTAAAAAACTCTTAATATCTTTCGGATTTTTAGGTATAGGAAAATTTTTTACAGCTTCTACTTTCTTTGGGTCTGGCTTAACGCCATTTTGCGTTATCAAATGACCTAAGTACATCACTTCCTTTTTAAAAATTCGCACTTACTAGGTTGCAATTTTAAATTATGTTCAGATAATTTCTTAAATACTTCGATAAGTTTAATATTATGGTCTTGTAATGAGCATCCATACACAACGATATCATCAAGATACACGAAGCATTTCAGGCCTTGCATACCAGTCAATACATTATTCATTAAACGTTGAAACGTTGCTGGTGCATTTTTCAAACCAAAAGGCATACGATTGAATTCGTAATGTCCTAAGGGTACACTGAATGCGGTTTTAATCTTATCTTTAGGATCCATTTTAATCTGATGAAAACCCGATGACAAATCTAACGTTGTGAAATACATGCTATGCCCTAACTGATCTAAGATATCATTTATTTGAGGTAAAGGGTAAACATCACCAATACTTATATCATTTAATTTCCTATAATCTATGACGAGTCTCCATTTTTTTTTTCCTGACGCGTCTAACTTTTTGGAACAATCCACACCGGAGAATTCCACGGGCTTTTCGATGGTTCAATTATATTACTTTCAACTAACTCTTTTATTTGTTTATTAACTTCTTCCTTTAAAGCTTCCGGATACCTATATGATTTCGTATTTATCGGCTTATCTGACGTTGTAGGTATATTATGCATCACCGTATCAGTTGACGTTAATTGGTCACCTTCTAAATGGAAAATATTATTATACTCTTTACAAATCTCTATTATAGAATTCTTTTCTTCTTTATTTAAATGATCTATCCTCAATGCATTACTTAATTTATTTAGTCTATCACTATTATATTTTATTTCCTTATCTATTCTATTCATATGCATTATATTAGCCTCTTTATCATCACTTAATGGTTCTATTTTAACTTCAATCTTATCAATTTTCACTAACTCATTTGTCGTATTTAAACAAGCAGTTATCGCCTTTGACTCTTGAACTTTAACTATACTCGGACTCAAATATACTCCGTTTCTTATCACTTTTGACTCTGATATAATTCCTTCTTTCAATTCACTATTTATTACATTAATCGAAATAATTTTTTCACATCTTGGCTCAATTATAATATAATCTTTATTACTTATCTCATTTTTATTTATCTCGTTATCACTTGTTTTATTTTTTTCGTTATACTTTTCTTCCTTATTTTGACCATAGTTTAATTCATAACTCTCATTATCTTTCATTTTTTCATAACGTTCACATTTATTACTGTTTTTCTCTTTATTTATATCAATATGCTTTTTCTCTCTTATTTCCGATTCTACATATTTAGGTACATTCTCCTTTTTACTATAATTTATTATGTAATCATCCATAAAATCACAATTTTCTTCACTATAACTCTTATTTTCATTCAAAGCTCTACTCTGACTCGGAATGTTCAACGTTGGACAAATTATTTTATCTAAATCACTTTCATAATCAATACTTATTTTAGTTCCTACTAACTCTATATAATTTTGTTGAAAATCTATAATTGCGTTTGTTTGCTGTAGGAAGTCACTACCAATTACACCGTCACACTTAATAGGGAAGTTATCGGGAACAACAGAAAGTGTATGATAAACTTTTTTTTCGCCTATGGTGAATGTTAACTGTGTAGTTCCTATTGTTTCAGTAGGTATCGCGTTTTTATCGATTCCGCGCAGTTTTAACCTTTTATTCGTATCAATTACAATATTGTCGCTTAATGACTTCTGTTTTATAAGCGTCACTTCTGCACCCGTATCAATTAAAAATGTACTATAGTTTGAATTTATTTCTAACCTAACATATGAAGATAATTTTGTGTCAATAATCATTATTCGGCCTTGATTTACTTGGCGGTCCTCGGATCGACCGGAGTCCTGGGACCATTGAAGTTTCCCTGAAACCTATTTACATTTGGTTGAGACCTATTTGTACTATTATTACGCGTATTACTATAATTATTATGACGATTATTCGTTGGTCTGGGGTAATTAAAATTATTTGTCATATGATTTGAGTGGCGGCTATGATAACAATCTTTAGCTAGATGTCCTTGTTTATGACAGTTAAAACAAACGATTGGGGTTCTATTATTAGAAGTTTGATTCATCATTCTTATATTCGGTTGGAAGCGACATTGGAAAGCTAAATGACCTAGCTTATTACAATTAAGACATTTTTTTACACTAGAGACGGATGGTCTCATGTTTATTTCTTGTCTTGATTTTATCTCTTGTTCCTCCGAGATTGCAATAGACACTGCTTCTTCAAAACTATTAGGTTTTTGAGACTTTAATAATATGTGTAGTTGTGGGTTAAGCCCACTTATAAAAATGTTTGATGCCTGCCTTTTTAGTAATTGAATATTAGCTTCGCGAGCTTCGGTACTTAATTTTAAATCTAATGATTTAATAAGTTTAATATAACAATTTTCGATTCTATTTGAATAATTTAGAACAGGTTCGTTATGCCCTTGTCTACAGCTATTAAGCTCGATTTGCCACTGAGCAAACGTTCTTTTTTCTGAATAATTTTCTAATAAATGATTTTTTAACTCTTCCCAACTAGAAAAATACCTATTTAACAGGGTAGACCTAAGGTTGCCATCGATTTTTGATAGAACTATTGGAACAAAGGCTGATTTAAACTTTGGGTCTAATAAATCATGCGCATTATTGCAGTTATCTAAGAAAACATGTAAGTTACTTTTGTCTCCATTATATCTGTTCAGCATTCTTTCTGCTATATTAATATCTATATAACATACTTCGTTATTCGTTTTGACATTAATAGAATTTTCCATCTTTACAAATTAATTTTACAGACAGCAAAAATTATGTGTATAAAAACTTAAAACTTAAAAATAGTTACGCAACACTCACTTTCTTAGCGCGTGGTCTCGAAGTGGTTTGTCGTGCTGCGGAGTTCTCTCCTAGCTCGATGCTCGATGCTCTTCTTGATGCCCAAGTACTTTCTTGTTTCGCGAAGTTTTTCTATGCTCGATGCCTTTCTCGATGCACAAGTAGCGGAGATTTCCGATGCTCGATGCACTTCTTAACGTTGAGATACTGACTCGTACAGTATTTGTTTTCACTCGATTCAACAGTTTGATAACTCAGGTATATTGTAACACTGTTTTTCTCACTGATTTTAAGTACTATTAAAGACATTTTTTATTCATATGGATTAAAATCACTTTTACAATTGTATCTCGCATTGGTTATGTTTACGTCGAATTGTTAGCTGTGAGGACTAATAAAGAAAGATTAATCCTTCTACAGATTAACATAGTCAGGCTAGATTGCTCGGGCTAGCATAGATTGTGTCCTTTGCCTAACTAAAAAATTAAAAACTTAATAAAAAAAAATGATACACACTAGTCTGTGGCAGTGATTAGCGATATTTGGTTTGGATCAATAGCTGTGATCAATAAGTAACAACTTAACTATTCACTGTTCTAATTTAAATTATTGAAAATACTTTATTCGGCTGTTGAGGCCGAGCTCTGCTACAAAAGAGAAGGAGTCTATATATAGACTGACGAAATAGATCTGCTTTCACCGAATATAAATTAGAGAAAAAAAGACAATCATCCCGAAAGAAAGGGAACTATATTTGGGCTGAACATTAACCCTCGTCACCCAGGGACTTCCAAGTGACCCAGCTGCATTAAATAGACCGCTGATCTACCTTAAATCCTAATTGAAGACGGCGACTTGGTAAGCCAAGGACAGAGAGTAAACTAACCCAAACACGGCCATCTAACCACGGTTACCAGTTGCCTGGACCAGTTCCTGAAGGACTCCTGAAGGACTACCGGAATACTGATTTCTTTTTATCCTCGGAATACCGTCTTTTAATCTTTTACATTATAAATTTCAACTTAAAACCAATATCGATCAAACGGACCTATAAACCCTGCCTGTACCTATATTAATTTAAGTTCTTTTATATTTTTAAGTCATTCTATGTATATGAATTGAAAGAATTGACAGTAATATTGTTGTTGCCTAGTAAACATTAGTGAATTGAATTTTGTTTAAACTCCATGTGAAATAAAGATTTTGTACTCATACTTCTAGTGATTTATTGGTATAAAATATTGTTGCATAGTAAACATTTGTGAATTGAATTTTGTTTAAACTCCATGTGAAATGAAGATTTTGTACTTATATTTCTAGTGATTTATTTGTATAAAATATTGTTGCATAGTAAACATTAGTGAATTGAATTTTGTTTAAATTCCATGTGAAATGAAGATTTTGTACTTCTATTTCTAGTGATTTATTTGTATAAAATATTGTTGCATAGTAAACATTAGTGAATTGAATTTTGTTTAAATTCCAAGTGAAATGAAGATTTTGTACTTCTATTTCTAGTGATTTATTTGTATAAAGTATTGTTGCAAAGTAAACATTAGTGAATTGAATTCTGTTTGAATTCCCTGTGGAATAAAGATCTTGTACTCAAACTCTTAGTGATTTATTTGTAAAAATCCCAACAATTTCATTAAAATAAATAAAAGATAGATTACATTTGGCGCCCGAACATTTAGGCAAAAGGTTCTGTGGCATTTTTTATATACATTTTTGCCCTTTGGTCTGGTCATATTAGCTCGGACAAAGTTGATCGATATTGGTAAGTTGAATTATTGTTGAAGTTTGTGTATGTAAGTGTGTTTGGTTAAACATAAAACTTTCGTGATACTGTATGATTTCACCAATTGAAATTGTAACGCCTGATCGATATTGGTGAATTTAAAAAAAAAACCCTATTTTACATACTTAAAATTCCTAATTTTAAACAATTTTATTTGAATTACTTTGAACTCTTTTGTGTTTCCCTTTATTTTTACCTATTTTACAAAATGGAGGAGAGGCCAATTGCTTTTAATTTATTACACAAGGATGAGCTAGAATATGAAGTCAAAATTAGAGGTGCAAAACCAGCTGACACTGTGGTTGCTTTAAAGGCTCAGGTGCGTTCGCTTAACAAAGAGTTACCATCAGATGAAATAATAACTTGTGATTTTGATGTTCGGGGGGAGTTGGAGGTAATAAAACAGAAAATGGACAGTTTGGATAATTTAATTGGTAAAACAACTGGTACATCACATACACTTAAAGCTCTTAACAGAATTCAAACTTTAGCCCATCACTTATTTCACAGACTTAGTCGTTTGTACTCTGCCGACGATGATAATGTTTCCACAGGCATTGATGACAACTTACAGCAACATTTGAATGGCATACTTTTGAAATTGGACCATATTATGCACAATTTTAAGAGTAGTTTGTCACAACCAGCTATTGAATCACAACCCGTTAGCGGCCAGAATAATGTACAAAATATCTGTAGTGACTCTAATGCGTCGGTTCATAAACTTAATCTGCGTTTTAATGGAAAAACCTGCGTTAAGGCTTTCTTGCAAAGGCTGGAGGAATTGTGTTCATCGCGTGGATTGACAGATTCCAGACTTTTTCTCTCTGCGGCTGAATTATTTACTGATGAAGCTCTTTGTTGGTACCGAGGTGTGCGTGCTGAGGTTCATAGTTGGTTGGAGTTGAAGAAGTTGCTCCTCGATGAATATTTACCACCTGACTATGATCATCGGTTAATGCAAGAGATTAGGGCTCGTACTCAAGGTTCAGATGAGACCATAGTTAATTATCTCAGTATTATGCAAAACTATTTTAGTCGCTTATCCAAACCAATAATGGAGGTGGAAAAACTCAATATTGTTTTGTTTAACATTAGGCCATTCTACACTGCTCAATTGGCCTTGAATCCTGTTGAATCTTGGGCGGAATTAAAACTTAAATGTAGACTTCTGGAGAATGCCAAGGAACGTTCACAGCACTTTATCGAACCTCCCAAGATCACCTCAGCTTCTTTAGCTCCTGATCTTGGCTACAAGAATAACATAAAGCCAGTGGTAACCAAGGTAGCCGAAATTCAGCCTGTAAATAGTAATTTTTGTGTTCGTTGTCGAGTCAATGGACACAGTCTGAAGAACTGTAAAGCTGCATTCTTCTTGGTCTGCTATCGTTGTGGTGAAAAGGGGGTGACTGCCAGAACTTGTAAGTGTTCGTCTGCGGTTTCAAAAAACGGGAAAAATTGAACCGGCGCCGATCTCATTATAATTTTAACCCCGATGAGTGGAAATCGTGGTTACAATTTATTAAAAATTATTTTTCAAACAATAACAAATGTTATAATCTACATGATTACGTCAATATACAATCTTCGCCGGTTCATGGAATTGATGGTGTTGCCCGTCCATTTTTAAAAGTTATTATTTACGACTTGGAATACAGAGGTTTATTGGATTCTGGTTCCGAAATATCGATTATTGGTAAAAATGCTGTCAATGCTTTTGGAAATCTTGTTACGGTGTATAAGTCGCCAGATTTACATTTTATTAAAACTGCTAACGGTTCTTCCTCCCCTGTTACTGGTTACATATATTTGCCGGTCACAGTAGAAGAGAAAACCTCAATTATTAAATTTTATTTAGTTCCCGGTGTTGCCAGTGAGCTGATTTTTGGTATGAATTTTTGGAAAGCATTTAATATAGCACCTGACGTACTATCGTTATTGAACGGATGCGAGTATTTATCGATCGATAATCGTGTAAACGCTATCGTTCCTCACGATAGGAGTTTGCATGATTTTGATACTCTAACTGAGCGCGCGACACCTTGCTGAGAAAGTGATACAGAAATTCGAAGATATATCTGCGGAAAAGAAGGGGCTCGGCAGAACTCATCTAGTTACCCACAAAATCGACACTGGTGATCATCCGCCGATCAAACAGCGTTATTATGTGATTTCCCCAGAAAAGTTAGTCGAAATGAATAAACAATTAGATCAGATGTTGGAAGAAGATGTGGTGGAGCCAAGTAATAGCGCGTGGAATAACCCTGTCACTTTAGCGCCTAAAGCGGACGGTTCTCTCCGGTTTTGTTTAGATAGCAGGAAACTTAATGAAATCTCGAAACATGATGCCTACCCTCTTCCATATATTAGCCACATTTTGGATCAACTTAGAAATGCGAAATATTTGTCCTCAATCGATCTAAAATCCGCTTACTTTCAGGTCCCCCTCGATATGGAATCTCGAGAAAAGACCGCTTTTACTGTCCCTTCACGTGGACTATATCATTTTAAGGTCATGTGTTTTGGTTTGACTTCGGCACCAGCTACACAACAACGTTTGATGGATAGGTTGTTTGGTCCCGAGTTTACCGATGATAAGCTATTTATTTACTTAGATGATATTATAGTGATTTCTCCCACCTTCCAAAGTCATTTAGAGTTATTAAGTAAAGTAAGGAATAAATTGCGCGAGGCCAATCTTACAATTAATATGGGAAAGTGCCAATTTTTTCGAAAACAATTAAAGTATTTAGGACATGTGATTGATGAACATGGCTTACGCACAGACCCAGATAAAGTCAAAGCGATTGTCGATTTCCCTACTCCTACATGTAAAAAAGATGTGAAACGATTCTTAGGAACCGCCTCATATTATAGGAGATTTATTAAAAACTTTAGCCACCGAGCGGGTCCTTTAAATGCTCTTACTTCTACTCGTAAAGGTGCTCCAGCTTTTCAGTGGTCTGCTGAAGCTGAGAATTCTTTCACTGACCTAAAGACTGCTCTTGCCAGCGCTCCAGTCATGGCTTGTCCAGATTTTACCAAAGATTTTGCTGTTCACTGTGACGCATCCGATTTTGGCATAGGTGGTACTCTTACGCAAACCATAGACGGACACGAACACCCAGTAGCATATTATAGTCGTTCTCTTTCTCCCGCTGAGCGTAATTATTCGGCTACAGAGCGAGAAGCCTTGGCTGTAGTACATGTTGTGGAGCATTTTCGTCCCTTTCTTGAGGGCAGTAAACCTTTTCGCATTATCACTGACCACGCCAGTTTAAAATGGTTTTTAAACCTCAAGAATCCTACCGGTCGCTTAGCGCGATGGGGTTGTTGATTATCGCCTTATAATTTTAGTATTGAACATCGTGGCGGATCGCAAAATATTGTGCCGGATGCATTGTCACGTTCAGTCCCTATTGCGTCTATAGATATATCTAACACCGCTGACACTTGGTATTTAAATATTTTAAAGCGTTGCACTGATAGACCGCGAGCGTGTCCAAATTTTCAACTAATCGATGGTAGACTTTATCGATTTACTAAACATTGTAACAAATTAAGTGGCGATTTTCAGTGGAAAGAGGTTGTACCCCTAGAGCACAGGGAAAATATTATAAAAGAAAATCATTCTAAACCAATAGCGGCACATCTTGGAGTAGCGAAAACCTATAAGCGATTACAATTAAGATATTACTGGCCCGGTATGTATAAGGATACAGTAAATTTATAAAAAGTTGTTCTACGTGTAACGCATATAAGCATAGCACACTGGCAACTCCCGGTTTTATGGGAGAGCCTAAAGTTTGTTGTCGGCCATTTCAGTGCATCAGCATAGATTTAGTTGGTCCACTGCCGATGTCTAGACAACAAAATAGTTATCTTCTTGTGGTAGTATGTTGTTTTACTAAATACTGTGTATTATTGCCTTTACGTCGTGCCACCGGTAAAGTTATTGCTCAGAGGCTCGAAGATCATATATTTTTAGTTCATGGTATACCACAAACTGTACTTTCCGATAACGGTTCCCAGTTTGTAGGCCATGAAGTTTTGTCGTTATATGAAAAATATAATATCCCTCAAGTGCATTTGGGACCAGTGTATTGTCCACAGGTTAACACTGTTGAGCGTTATAATCGTACTGTAATTACGGCTGTTTCGTCGTTTGTGGAGGATGATCACAGGACTTGGGACGTAAATATAAATAAGATCCAATTTGCTATAAATACGTCAGTAAATGAATCTACGTCTTATACCCCATTTTTGTTAGTCTATGGTAGGGAAGCTGTCGCAAACGGAAACATTTATAAAGACTTCCAAGACGTGAACGAGATCACTGTGACACCTCGCGATAGTTACATTAATAACCTAGGTCATCTTAAAGACATATTTAAAAAAGTTCAAGCGTCGTTACGAAGCGCTCATCAACGAAACGTCAAATATTACAATGCGAAACGTAGAAATATTTCATTTAACGTCGGAGATCACGTATGGAAACGCACATACCGACAAAGCGCGGCACATAAGTATTTTTCAGCGAAACTTGCTCCTAAATATGAACGTTTTAAGGTTATTCGCAAGCTGTCCCCGCTTGTTTACGAGCTCGAAGACGAGAACGGCAAATTTATAGGCAAATGGCATATTAAAGACTTTAAGACATTAGCAACTAATGATAATGACTAAATCTTCTGTATTTCGCTGCGGGTGCGAGCGGCCGACGAATACCCACCCCGCCTGTCTTCCTGGCGTCTCGTAGAACTCGAGTGTAGGATTGGCACCATCAAATTCATCTTTCGGTGCCATTGCTATTGCAAACGCCTGAATGTCCTAGCACTAACACCTTGTAAAGACATCAGAGCAATGTTCCCTGTGTGTGTGGCGGGGAAATTAAAAAAGAATACCCACTCCGCTGTTCTTCCTGGCGTGTCGTAGAAGCCGACTAATAGGGCACGGTTCCTGTTTTTACCATACAATTTCATTAGTTTTTTTTATATAGGTGTTTAGATGTCATATTTTAGGGTTCATTCCAGTGTACTTTACATTTAAATAAGCCATATCACCCCAGCGGATTTAGTAACTGGTACCAAAAGCCTTATTGCTAGGCTCAGTGCGGTAGGTGAACACTGACAATGATTAAAGTAAACTGTTTGTTCCGAAATGTTGCCATTTTTTTAACCTAATTACCAATGAATTTGCATAAACCGTTATTTTATTTTTTTTATTACCTAGAACTTAATTTTATTGTTAACATAATTTTATATTTTTTTTTAGTAGTTACTTTGGTGCACCAAACAAAACTAAACCTATATTTTCTTTTAATTTGCCAATTTAAAATATAGTAACGAGGATATTACCGTTGTTATGTTTATTCTTTTTAACTTAATACAAGCTCGATTCTTGAATTTATTTCCTTAACGATTCTCTTGGCTTACTTTCTTTGGTAGAGGCTGACGAGGACGTCATACGAATTCCCTGCGTGAATTCTATCGCGGTTCGGGGGATACTGTAACACTGTTTTTCTCACTGATTTTAAGTACTATTAAAGACATTTTTTATTCATATGGATTAAAATCACTTTTACAATTGTATCTCGCATTGGTTATGTTTACGTCGAATTGTTAGCTGTGAGGACTAATAAAGAAAGATTAATCCTTCTACAGATTAACATAGTCAGGCTAGATTGCTCGGGCTAGCATAGATTGTGTCCTTTGCCTAACTAAAAAATTAAAAACTTAATAAAAAAAAAATGATACACACTAGTCTGTGGCAGTGATTAGCGATATTTGGTTTGGATCAATAGCTGTGATCAATAAGTAACAACTTAACTATTCACTGTTCTAATTTAAATTATTGAAAATACTTTATTCGGCTGTTGAGGCCGAGCTCTGCTACAAAAGAGAAGGAGTCTATATATAGACTGACGAAATAGATCTGCTTTCACCGAATATAAATTAGAGAAAAAAAGACAATCATCCCGAAAGAAAGGGAACTATATTTGGGCTGAACATTAACCCTCGTCACCCAGGGACTTCCAAGTGACCCAGCTGCATTAAATAGACCGCTGATCTACCTTAAATCCTAATTGAAGACGGCGACTTGGTAAGCCAAGGACAGAGAGTAAACTAACCCAAACACGGCCATCTAACCACGGTTACCAGTTGCCTGGACCAGTTCCTGAAGGACTCCTGAAGGACTACCGGAATACTGATTTCTTTTTATCCTCGGAATACCGTCTTTTAATCTTTTACATTATAAATTTCAACTTAAAACCAATATCGATCAAACGGACCTATAAACCCTGCCTGTACCTATATTAATTTAAGTTCTTTTATATTTTTAAGTCATTCTATGTATATGAATTGAAAGAATTGACAGTAATATTGTTGCCTAGTAAACATTAGTGAATTGAATTTTGTTTAAACTCCATGTGAAATAAAGATTTTGTACTCATACTTCTAGTGATTTATTGGTATAAAATATTGTTGCATAGTAAACATTTGTGAATTGAATTTTGTTTAAACTCCATGTGAAATGAAGATTTTGTACTTATATTTCTAGTGATTTATTTGTATAAAATATTGTTGCATAGTAAACATTAGTGAATTGAATTTTGTTTAAATTCCATGTGAAATGAAGATTTTGTACTTCTATTTCTAGTGATTTATTTGTATAAAATATTGTTGCATAGTAAACATTAGTGAATTGAATTTTGTTTAAATTCCAAGTGAAATGAAGATTTTGTACTTCTATTTCTAGTGATTTATTGGTATAAAATATTGTTGCATAGTAAACATTTGTGAATTGAATTTTGTTTAAACTCCATGTGAAATAAAGATTTTGTACTCATACTTCTAGTGATTTATTGGTATAAAATATTGTTGCATAGTAAACATTTGTGAATTGAATTTTGTTTAAACTCCATGTGAAATGAAGATTTTGTACTTATATTTCTAGTGATTTATTTGTATAAAATATTGTTGCATAGTAAACATTAGTGAATTGAATTTTGTTTAAATTCCATGTGAAATGAAGATTTTGTACTTCTATTTCTAGTGATTTATTTGTATAAAATATTGTTGCATAGTAAACATTAGTGAATTGAATTTTGTTTAAATTCCAAGTGAAATGAAGATTTTGTACTTCTATTTCTAGTGATTTATTTGTATAAAGTATTGTTGCAAAGTAAACATTAGTGAATTGAATTCTGTTTGAATTCCCTGTGGAATAAAGATCTTGTACTCAAACTCTTAGTGATTTATTTGTAAAAATCCCAACAATTTCATTAAAATAAATAAAAGATAGATTACAATATTCGTTTTAATATTTTTGTAGATCTGTCCTTTTCTACACGTCGGTACGTGATTAAATATCGCGTCTATAACCAACTAAATCGTTTTTCTGCACTATTATCCTGACGGATTATCCTGACGGATCCCACTTCTGACACCATTAATTTATGTAGTGCTACGATTGTAGTTATAGGACAGGGTTTGATCTACTTGGAGAAGTTTAAATAATGACTTATTCCTTGTTACTTAGAATATATATATTGATTCACTTTCACAATAATTATTACACGTTTGAATTATAACAATGTTTTAACTCACGTATAACTGTCACTTGAACAGTGTTGGAGCGATCGAAGGTACCGAAGACAATAACGTACAGGAAGAACTATATTGTCTAGGCTGAACCGTAGAGTTAACTGAAGATACACTGAACTCGAAGAACTGAGAGGAACTGAACTCTTAGATGAGTTATTGATATTTATATGTTACTTAATTATCATTACAATGACGTGGTTGTCACGACATGGCGTGGCCATTAGGGGGAGTAAACATAACAATTAATTAATGGCTGTCCAAAGGGATGTTTACTTATTAACTAAATATCCAAACATACTTAATGATACTCTTAACTAAACTAACATCCAAACATCCTTAATGAACCACTTATCTTAAGTTTAAAGTTTATGTGGTATTTCTCAGCACAAAGGAACAAAGAAATATTATTTAACAAAGAATATGAATTTCGGTACATTACAATAATGTAGCTTTCCAATGAAAAAAGAATTATTAAAATCGTTCCAGTACTTTTTGAGTTTATTCGTTACATACAAACATACAAATCTTTCCTCTTTATAATATTCGTGTGGATAACCGAATTACACAAATATAAACCATAAATTTAACCGCATCGTACATATTTTTCACATGAATTCCGTGAATTTTATTTATTATTTAGGTAGCTTTTATTAATAATTCTATTTTTTTGTAGTGTTCCTAGTTGTTTTTAATATGACGTCTTTAAACTTGACTTGATTTTGACCCTTTTTTAAAAAAATTATCTAAAGACAGGTTGTGGTCATAATATATGTAGAACTATATGATACCCATAAACTTTCTGTTATCGATTCAAATTAAGATGGTTAGTACTTATATCTAATACAAATGTTAATTTCACAATTAAAAAAATATATAATTAAGACCCTTAAAAAACCCTTTTGGACGCGATGAATCGCTAGCTTGAGCAAAAAGAGATAATAAAAGGTGAATATGCTGTATTTCCGAATAAATTACAGTAGCGTGTGATAAACATTAATTTAATACAGACTGCTTTTATTTGTGGCTGTAAGCTAATAATCAACATTTAATAGCAACTCAACGCTTACAGATGAAAAGGGTATAAAGAAAATAAACTAAAAGAATGATAACTACTTTTTATTGGCAAATAACTGGCTCTGCCACTCGCTCGGAATGCTGACTTCCCCAAGAAGAGCGAGCAAGAAACTCGGGGGTTGCTCTTTTAATTTACTACATATCACTTAAATAGACAATATGATCGATATATCGCCCTGATACTCCGTTCTTGTGTTGAGTTTTGATGATTATGACCTGTATCTCTTACCAGGTCCCGGTTTTAGGTTAGTTGTTGGGCCACCACCTGCGTACACGCCGTCCCGGTATGTTGCAGGAACTTATCTCGTCCTGAGATATTGGGTTGATGATGATTGAAACCACTTGATAATTTTTCTTTACACCGATTGCCTTTAATTACTGAATTAACAACCTAGTTTTATGATGATAAAATGAATTATTACTAATTACAGCTTGACAGGTTAAGAGCCCGACGCTATGAAATTAATATACAAGACAATTTTAAATATTGAGACATGTTCGTTTTGCGTGAACACAATACATTGAATCATATCCATTAAAATCAGTAAACATGACTAATAAGCAATTACCAAAGTTTTAACAAAATAAGGGGAACGAAATTACAAAGGAAATATTACTTGACTGTTGCAGCAGAAGTCTCGCCAACCAATTCACCACCAGAACACAATCCACTTGCTTAACTTACTTAGGGTGAATATATTATATCCGCACGAAAGTCCAACGAACACTGCCCCTAGTAGTTATTTTTCCTCAGTAGAGGATGGCTGAGAATCCTCACGAGGAGCACGAAACGTACCCAGGATACCCCGCAACGGCAAGTGTCACGGAGGCGGAGGTTATGTCGGACCCCACTCGACCGGAACGGTCCAGCCACGGGACCTACCGACTAAACTCAGCCTGGCCTAGGTTTTAGAAACCATATAGGCAAATCGTTAGGGCGACCGCCCCTCAGGAGAGGGACGATGCAGCGCAGGCCCATAAAGGGGGCCCAAAGCGCTAGAAGAGGCGCGAGAAGCCCAAGTGGCGCCGACCTAGTCATGAGGGAACCTAGTCATGGCGATGTTGGCCCCTAGTAGCCAAAATGTGGCCTTATATAGGAAAATCCACATGGCGGAAATGCGTTTGCGCTAAAAAGTAACCGGAACTGGACTTATAACTTAAAAACAAAGGTTTATTATAGGCTTGTTTGTTACCCTACACTTTTTAAATTGTCTACACATTATTTTGAAGATATTGTTAGCATTTTAGAGCAAATCATTATGACATGAAAATCCGAGCACGTGGCGTCTGACTGGCGCCAACCATAAATACAGTTTTTAATCAATGCTAAAGAATATAAAGTTATAATAATAAGTAAAATGTTTCTTAAACATCACCAATAGTTAACGTTTACTTAAAAAAGTAATCACAACATTTATGTTATGAACATAATAAATTGTAGTAAAACTCCGTTATCTGAATTAATACTCGTTTATTCCTTTAACTTAATTGTATTTCGCACAACAGACTTAACACTTACTACACTTTCCTAGAGCACGACCACTCGGCTCCGCTGCCCGATGTCGAATGCCCTTCCTCGCCACGCATTACTAACTCACGGTTCGTATTCTTTCAGTGTTGCCAGTTTGAATAAACAATTTTAAATACAAATAATGAACCTTACACTCGTCCATCCTGACCTCGTGTATGTCCTCATACACGCAACCAGGAGACGAGCACAAACCTTACACTCGGCAAGGAAGAGCATTCATAACAATAAGAACTATGTACAATTATCATAGTAAAGAGAGAAGAAAAAGAGGAAAAAAAAAATCATTTGTTATACATTAGTTAGGTAATGCAGTAATTAATTGAGCAGAAAGTTTTGGTAAATAAACAATATTTTCAAAGTCTCATATTATAAACTATGTTTCCTATAAACAATATTTTTTTTTCTAAATCAAAAATATGTGTAAATTCATGTAAATTCATATAATAGGCATACATTGAGAACACGAGTAGCATTTTGCAACTCTTTATAACTCTCGTAATTTGCATTAAACACTTTCAACACAAAAATTCAGTAAACTCTCCCAGTTCCTGCTAACCCATCCATTCTAGCAGGGACACTGGGTAACGCCATAAATTCAATCCTTACTAACCCATCCAATCTAGTAAGGCATTAAACACTTTCAACACAAAAATTCAGTAAACTCTCCCAGTTCCTGCTAACCCATCCATTCTAGCAGGGACTGCTGGGTAACGCCATAAATTCAATCCTTACTAACCCATCCATTCTAGTAAGGTTAAGTTTAAGGCATAAGTTTATCTGTCGTAAACCCATCCAATTCTTACGACAAAATTAACCCAAACATTTGCGAACCCATCCAATTCTCGCAAACGTATATCAGTTCCTGCTAACCCATCCAATTCTAGCAGGAGCTGTACCGCAATCAATATTATAAATAACAATTATTAACATAAAAAGGGTATTGTTATCCATTCGAAAATTTAACGGTCTCCAGCTGTCATTATCAATTTTTATTTACATAATAATTATAGCAATAATACATAGTTCTTCGTGTACATGTACAACTTGGACCAATTTACAACCTCTCAGAAGAATAAATTATTAATCATCGATTTCAGAAGCAGAATCATTTATAATTTCATCATTTGAATCACTATGAACCTCAAGAGCAGCCAGATGAACCCAGGGCAACATTCGGTCAGCCGCAACGGTCGTTTTGCGTTTCCTTTTGGTACCCGTTAGTCCGTTTACGGACGCCAGCTTATATCGGTCATTTCCTAATACCCTAATAACTCTATACGGACCTATGTATGATGGTAAAAGCTTCGTGCTTTTACCTTCATTACTGAAAGCTACTTTCGTGATTTTTACTAAATCGCCTTCCTGGTACGAGCGAGCTGGCCTCCTATTTTTATCGTAGTTTTCCTTCTGTTTTATTTGCTCCTGCTGTATTCTATCCCTAACGTCCTGCCTCATCGTTATAACATTATTATCCTCACATGTGTTACGCCTAATTTCATTAAATTTTGGATTGATTTCTGCATTCATGGAAGTTCCAAACATTACTTCCGCAGGGGTCCTCCCAGTGGTCTTTTTGTTTGGTGTTGTTTAAGCCCCACTGTACCGTGTCAATTTTCTCGTCCCGTGACTTTTCATCATCATTTAAGTTTAGAGCAGTTAAAGAGGCCAATATTGAACGGTTATATCGCTCAACTTGACCATTAGAGCGTGGGCAAGACACCGCATTCAAAACATGTTTGATGCCCTTACTCAAACAAAATCTTTTAAACGCATGGGATGTGAAGCATGGCCCGCGGTCACTAATGATACGATCAGGGAATCTGAACGTGAAGAACACCTCTTCCAGTGCGCGTATGGAATTCTGAGTGTTCGTATTTCGTACCGGTTTTACAAAGATAAACTTTGTGAATGCTTCTACAATTACTAATAGGTGAGTATTTCCGCGTTTGGATTTCACGAAGGGACCGAGATGGTCTATGTGGACCGTGTGGAAAGGAACGTCGATCTTTTCTATAGTATGTAAAAGTCCTTCGCGCTCACTCTGAGTACTTTTCTTTGCGTAAGCGCACTGGACGCATGCCTGAACGTACTTTTTATAAATTTAGACATTTTTGGGAACCAATGTTTTCTTAATTCGATCGACGGTCTTCTCCACACCGAAATGCCCAATGTCGTCGTGGTTGAAACGACTATAACTGCCACCTCGCACCCTTCGGGGCAACCCAGCGTAAATTAGTCTCTTCACCGTCAACTATTTTGTATAACTGGTTATCTTTGAGGACGTAGTTGTCTTTAATGTACTTTAGACCTTCAGCGTCAGTTTTTAGCAAAAGTATATATCTAATTCTGGACAATTCAGAGTCTGTCTCAAACTGTAAGGTCTGAAGCCAATCACCATTGCTAATGGACATTACTGTGGGATATTGTTGCAATGCATCGGCAGTTTCACTATCTTGAATGGCATTACGTGACAAAGCATCCACATGGTACATTTTAGAACCAGCTCTATATTCTATTGTACAGTGAAGTTCTTGCATTAGCAGCCACCATCGTGTAACTCGCGGTATTATGCCGCGTTTAACAAAAGTACTGCGTAATGCACTACAATCCGTTATTACCTTAAAATTCTGTCCAAGAAGATACACGCGAAACTTTTTGAGAGAACAGATCACCGCCAGGGTTTCTAATTCGTAAGCGTGAAAGTGCTTTTCCTCGGGCGTTGTCTGTCGACTATAGAAAGCGATAGGGCGAAATGTGGCGTCGGTATAGGGCTTCTGGAGTAGAATTCCACCGATGCCTATTTTACTGGCATCAGTGTGAAGTTCTGTCTCCGCATTAGGATCATATATAGCCAATATGGGTCTATGTACTAACCTGTCCTTGAGCTCTTGGAATGCTTTCTCTTGTTCGTCCATCCAGCACCACTGCACATCCTTCTTCAACAACTTGTTGAGGATGAGACACTTGTGCAAAATTTCTAATAAACTTGCGGAAATATCCGACAAGACCCAGAAACTGTCGCAATGCGTGCTGGTTGGGCGGACGTGGGAAATCAATGACACAAGTGATTTTCTTGCCACCTGGCCTTATGCCAGCGGCGCTAACTTCATAGCCCAGGTAGTCTACTTTAGTAGTCAAAAATTCACACTTCGATAAGTTTAGGGTCAAATTTGCTTTGTCTAGGAGTTTCAAAACATTTTCAAAACGGCTCAAACATTGTTCCTTATTCTTTCCGTATATTAACAAATCATCTATATAAACAGTGGCTTCTGAATATCGTGCTGATCCTAAAACTTTGTGCATCATCCGCTGGAATACGGCAGGTGAATTAGCAAGGCCGAATGGCATACGATTAAACTCGTACTGTCCATCCGGCGTTACAAAAGCTGTTAAATGTTTGGATGCTTCCGATATAGGTACTTGGTAGTAACCAGACGCCAAATCGAGTGTGATAAAGTACGCCTGTCCAGACAAGCGAGCAATCTCGTCCTCAATCACTGGCATCGGGTGTCGTTCCTTAGCGGTTAGTGAATTTAGAAGCCGATAGTCAACACACATTCGGAACTTGCCGTCATTCTTCCTCACTAAAATTATCGGACTCGCATATTCAGACACCGATTCCCTGATGATTCCGGCATCCAGCATTTCGCCTACCATGGTGCGAACTTGCTCACGTTCCTTATGCGATAAACGATAAGGGCGATACACGACTGGCTTTTTAGTGTCCAGCTCGATTGACATTTCAGTCACGTTCGTACACCCTAATTCCTTTGATGAAGAAGCAAAACAGTGTTTATATTTATGTAAAATATCTAATAATTTTTGCCTATCATGTTCATCCGCGCTATCACCCATACGAACCATCCTGTTATCGATTTCTCGAAGATCGGACGCGGTAACGTTCGAGCTTGGAGAAACGATACGGTTTACTATGCGTATATGTGTACCCCGACATAATGTGACACCCATACTCAATAGAAGCCTGTAGGAGATAGGGGCGACACTGATTTTTACCGTACCACTATTCACTGAGTAAACGCCGCCATAGGTTATGTACTGATTTACAGGACTGCCTATAACCTTGCAACTTATTATTATATTACCATTTATTTTTGGCTCAGTTATACAGTTTATTGTGGCTGGCCCACATAAATTGATAAAGAAGGTTACTATAACTTTAATATTTTGGACGTCCTTTAATTGGGAACCGTAGAAAGGTAATTCGTTGTCAACACTATGGAATTCCAAATACTCAGAAGTCTTATATACGATCACGCTCGTTGCAGTTGTAGCAAAATAAGCCAGGATTGATTGTAACAGTGTGAGGCTTCTTAGAATCTGTATTATTACCATTAGATGGTCTAGAATTGTGTACAAACCTATTCTTATAACTAGTAGTGCGATCAAGATTAGGGGCGGCTTGTGCTATATCTTTGTTACTAACGAGAAATTGTAACAGTTGGTCAGGGTGCGTACAACGCAGTGCCAGGGCACTGGTTTTTAATGTTCTATCGCTCAAACCATGAATAACGCAATCGACCGCTCGCTTTCCAATTACGTCACACCGGTTTAATAATGCCATCTTCTCATAAAAATAAACTTCGATCGGCTCGTTAAACTTCTACGTTTTAGCATGTCCTCCAGGGTTTGGCCAAAGTTCTGTTCACATGGAAAAGCTGTCATCAGCTTCTCCTGCCATTCCGACCAGTTAAATAAGATAGAGTTCACGCCCTCATACCAGGTTTTGGCCAATCCTTGGAGTTTTTGCATGGCAAAATGTACAATAGTTTTATCATCCCATCCGTAAACGGTTGCACATTCATTTACTTTCGTAACCAAATGTCAATTCGTTGATTTTTAGATGATGGGTCG
>JAYEAL010000955.1:0-18485 GCA_036419045.1 Scirpophaga incertulas | reverse complement strand
TTTTAGCAGCGCACCAATGAGATGCTAGTGCCGTATCTTCCCTTTTTATAATATCATTGACTAATAAACACGAAATCACCTAAAATTTGTCTAACGCCCTCGGGCGTGACGGGCACCTGAGATGAAAATTCCTTCCTAGGTGCCCGTCACGCCTCTAGGCGTAATTTTTTTTAATCAATTTTTACCCCTTTTTACATTTTTAATAAAGATTATATATTCTTTTTTAACATAATTTCATATAAAAGAGGCTAAATAACTCGGAATTGAAAATGGGCCCCTGGCTGATATTTCGCCGTTATATGGGCAGTCAAGCTGTTGGTATGATTTAATTCAACATTTAAAATGGGCTATAGCATAGAATGACCATTATGATAGGCTATTATAATTTATATTTATAGGCAAAAATTTTCCAAAATACTTATCAAAATATAACAATTTTTGTTGTATAAAAACATTTTTGAGGTGCATAATAAGCATGTGGCAATTTTTTTGTTTTCTGCTACCCAAGCTAGATCACCCAAGCTTACTCCAATAACCTCAAACATTTTATTTCACCGTATTTTTAAACGTATTAAAGGTGAAATTTATGTCGTATAAGAAGTATCAACTTTTATTTAAATACCAGCAAGTCTTAAAAACTGTTAAATTGTCTATTTGGAAACTTATTTACTAGTTTAATACGATTATCGCTTAAATTATTTAAAGTATCTTCTATTGCCTATTTGTTCCATCCATCTTTTGTCTGATTTCATTTAAACTTAGATATAGCAAGATCACATTTATCTACAATTCATATATTTTGTTCCCAGAATCACGGACAAGACGCAGCGGCGGCTACATGGAGAACACTAGGGGATGAAGGCTATATTCTATTTTTGTCACATTGATTTAGATTTTATATTATATTTCTAAATATTCTTTTTGTAAATTATGATTTAAAAGAGGAGATAAAATTTGACCTTCCAAGTTTCTTGCCTGTTCTTCTCGAGAAGGTCCTCCCAATATCCGAACAGGTGGTAGAGTCAATCTTAAGCACAATAAATATATCTAATCATAATTTGTTGTTTGATTCTATACATACATAAGAACAATAACTACTAGAGCTGTGCTAGTTATTTATCGATAAATTTCATGAAATCGATATGTCGATATTTGGATTAATTGAAGTGATCCCAGGCTTATCATAGTAGCGACCACAGATTAATAGGTAGCGACTAAGAAACCGCCATCTCAAGGCCTGCTTCCTATCTGTAATAGTATACTAATCTGTAATCTGTGAGTTATACATTACGTACTCATCTGTAGGTACTGTACTGTATAAAATGTTTTCATATATTAATATTTTATATCGAGAAACGATGTGCTTACATAAATTTATTAGATATGCCTCGACTTTGAAAAGTGATGTTTTTACAGAAGAATTAAAAAAGAATTTTATACCAACTAATGTATTTCAAAGAATGTTGTTAATAGTCGGATCGTCTGCGGTTTCTTTGCTCGACCCATATCGGGGTGATATGATTGCTTGTTTGGGTGAAGTCACAGGAGAAAATGCCATACGATACATGAGGGAAAAAATGTTAGAAACTGAGGAAGGCGTACAAATTTTGAAAGATATGCCTAGAATAAATTCTAAAACAGTATCTATGGATTACCTATCTAATTTACCAAAAAACTGTATTGGCCGTGTATATGCAGATTTTATGAAAGATAATAATATAACGGCAGATTCTCGACTGCCTGTACAATTTATTTCTGATCCAGATATAGCATATACTCTACAAAGATACAGGGAAATCCACGATCTCGTGCATGCTACCCTTTTTATGAAAACTACTATGCTGGGAGAGGTGAATAATCACTAATAATGCATTAATCGTGTCAAAAACATTGGGTAAACACACTATCCAAAAGTTTTATTTATTTAGACGTAATCTACTTTTAAATATTAAAAATATTTATTAAAGGTGACTATAAAATGGGTTGAAGGCATACAGACAAAACTTCCCATGTGTATTAATGGAGGTATTTGGGGCGCAGGACGACTTCAGCCCAAACATAGGCAACTGTATCTCAAATATTATTTACCATGGGCTATTAAAACGGGCACTAATGCAAAATTTATGCAAGGTAATTTAGAAATTATACTATATCACATTGTTTATAGTTGAATTTATAAAGCTAACTGTTTTTTCAGGCATATATTTTGAAAAAAGATGGGAGCAAGATATTAATGACTTTTATAAAGAAATGAATATCACAAAGTTTATGAAAAAGTAACCTTTACAACAAAAATATGTATATAATATATATATGTGATGTAGTTTTTTTTTTACATTAGTGATTTTGTTTGGTGTCTATATAATTCCATTTTCAGATTATACCTCATAGTATGACTTTCTGAATTCTACCACTGTTTTTTGTCTACCTTTGAACAGACTGCAAAAAAAATTGCATAATATAAATATTGTAATTTAATTTGGGATTCACAAATACAAAATATACAATTTTTAGATCTACTAAACAAATGAACAGGAACAATTTTATGTCTTTACTTAGGTACTTTATTTATTGACTTAGAAATAAATATTTTTTTAGTAAACTTTTGATACTGCACATTTGTTTTTTCAGATTGTATAATTTTGGAATTTGATACATTTTGCTATCTATAAATTCATTGATTATATTCACCCAAGTAAGTGATTAATAAAAAATAAACATATATACATGCTTTGAAACAAATATATTACACTTATAAGATGGCAACAATAAAGCATCTATTTGTAAAATTGTTTTCATAATCAGTATACAGACATTCGCCTTTGAATATTGGTATTCTTATGCATATTGTACTGTACAATAAACGAAGTGGTAATATTCTGAAACAGTCATACTACGAGATAATCAGTTTAACCGTTTGAGTGCTAAGCAATTTTTGTAAAAATCTATTGGAAAATGTTATGCATATTTTGATTAATCTAAAGGAAAAATTATGGTGTCAAATAAAACACTCATTTAGACAAATATTAATCAATTTTAAGAAATCTTTGGGTTATACAGAAAAAAGCTTTTCGATTCAAATCGCCGCAGCGCAAAATCGCTGCTTAGCACTCTCAACGGTTAAAAAATGGATAAAAAGTAGAAATCGTCTTGTCAGAGACAAATGTAGACGCCAAATGCCAAAGCCAAACCAAAAAAACCCTTAATAGGTTACTGTTTATAGGAAACAGTTAACAAAACCTGAAAGTGGATTGCTTTATATCACTATACATTATAAATTATTTTTTTCCTTTATAAATAACATTGTTATGTTCCAAAGATTAAGCTAGAAGTGGTGTTTTAACTCCCTTTTTACTATCTAGTACAGTGCTTGTTTCTACCTTCGGCTTTTAAACAAATACATTACATTAATGTAATTTTTGACTGACTGCTAATATATTCAATAATATTCATTATTTACTTTGTATTTTTTATTGAAGTATTTTGTATTATTAACCTAAAATGGGCAATCATAACAGCATTTCTGAGCTACGCCCATTACAATTATGTATAGGTGTAACTTGATTGCCTACTTCTACAATCCATTCATACCAAACTCTTCGAGAGTCAACACATCTCCAAAATGTAGCTGTTATTGTATCTCCTTTTTGAACTCTTAATGGTGTCTGAAAATAAAATTAAAAAATAAGTCAATTATCAAGAGCATTAACATTATTATTGTATTATATAGACAAACTTTCTACTTACTTTTATAGGAATAAATATTGGAAACCATGAAATCATTCCTGGGCTATGGGTAGTGGGTACTATACTGATCATTTCTTTTCCATATAATGAACAGTCAAAGTATCCACCGAAGCCATGCATCACATTATCTTGTTCTACCTTCCATGATACAGTACTTGATCTTCGATTATCAGTAAGTGGTAAGCCTCTGTAGTCTGCCATTTCTTGTCCTTCATGATCAGTTTTACCATTTGCTGGATGTTCAAATGTAAATACCATCTATAAGAAAAGTATATTATTAAGCAACTATTATTAAGCATAAGCAGCTACATTTATAAACTCTGCAAAAAATTTGTACCTTTGTCTCAGCAATATCATGTTTGCTCTGCATATAAACTACCCACAAAGTTTCAAGATTTTTGTCTTTGTTGTTTGTTGGTCCTACAGCAACCTTAGCAGCTGCCCATAGTCTTGGTGAAGAAATTGGTGCAACATAAGATTTATAAACAGAAGGAATAGAAATACCTCCTGGTTTTAATAGTCCAGCTGCTCCATCTAAGCACTCTGGTGATAATTCATTGTCACCCCAAGAACCTAATAATTCAGATACTATAATATCTGCTTTTGAAGACAGATTTGTATATCTCATGTCCCCTGGAATTACAATAACATCCCGATCTTTCCATATTTCACGTACCTGTGCTGCTAACACTACTACAGCACAAGGATTTTTTTCTACAGCTATCACCTGTTAAAAATTGTCAACATAATAAAAAAAGATATTATTTTTTCTTCATTGCTAAATTATCAGTCAGATTTAAACCCACCTTTACATTTGTATTTGTTATATCTGCAGCATTTAAAGTAGCTCTTACTAGAGGTCCTCTACCAGCCCCTAATACCATCACTATTATACTTTTACCACTTATTTTCTTTGTGTTTTTATCCAGGTCCAATGGTTTTGTGTCTTTTAATGGAAGTTCACTTATGTTATTCTGAAAATTTTATTTATTAATGTGACACTATTTCAAATCAATTATAAAGCTATTATTGGTTTGGTAATAAATAATTTTACAAATATTTAATACGGACAAAATAAACACTTATAGTGTCGGTAGAACTATGGTCTCAGCACAGGTCTTAGAATTGGAAGGCCTTTGATTGGTTTATGACTGTACCCATGAGACAAGATAAATCCCAATGTAGGGCACCTATATAATAACAAAAAAAGAATTAAGAAACACCATTCACATTTCAATAAATATATAGTACAATTACAAGGAAAGTAAGCAAAAATATCTAAAAATAAATTGTAATACTTACTAGACCACCTTCATTATTGCCAATGTCAATTAAAGCTTGAGCTATAGCTTTTTGGTATTGATCATATTTAACTGGATCTTTCTCAAACACATTATAAGTATGTGTATCTAAATTGTCCGCTAATGGTTGCAGTGGTACTTGTAGGTAGTCTTCCCATCTGCTCAAGAGATATTAAAATACAGTATGTATTTTATTAAAAATGAAAAATAAGAATATTACAATGTAAAAAAATCTTAATTAAAGATAATAACCCCCTAGCATAACTAAGCATTGGGTCATCTGCAGGATTTGGTTTTCGTTGCCAAAGTCTGTACACATATTGCAAATAGAATTCAACATTAGATCTTCTTGCTCCACGCACTACTATTTGAGCTTCATGTTCCATCATGCTTACAACAACCTCTTGATGAGCTCGTGATAAAACTGGATAGCTACAATAAGAAAAATACTTAAGTGATTTATTTATTGAAATATAACATTGATTACAAATCATAGCTACAAATGGAATAATTTTACTAGAACTAAAGTCAATATCGGCAGTTTGTCATGAGCTATACAATTAACTTCCATAGTTAGAAAAATCACTCTGGTTATGCAACATTATATATATATAATTTTTTTTGTTGAGCATAAAATATTTATTTATTTATTTTATAATTTAGCCATACAGCCTTCAAGGCTAAGTCAGCTGTGCATAAAATATTCTATTGTTAATATTATTAGTGCAAATAATAATTTTAATGTTAAGTAATAGTAAAAAATATCGACGGTCCCTACGTATAAAAGGTCATGTCGAAAATGGCTAATTTTTTTTATTACACATATGGCTTTAGATTGTCCATACACTCATAACAATGCATGATTTTTTAAAAAATTGTATGTATTTTACTACATACACAAACCGTATATGAGAACAAGTATTATAATTTTACGGAATTGGTGCCATAGACGCGGATATGTATGTTTGTCATTTTGTACTACGTTTTAAAATGCGCGCCACTCGGTGCAAACGCGGTCTTGTCAAACTTAACATCATTCACGGCCTTCATTAATTTATTATGCTTAAATGCTTAAGGTACCATTGTAAACAAATAATTATATTTTTCTTTTTATACAAGTAATACTAGCATTTTATCATAAAAAATGCATTATTTCTTCCTACATACAAACGGTTATCTAAGATTTGTCTCATGTGGCTTAATTTCAATAACGGTGTATAAACAGTCATCTGTGTTTTTTTTAAAAGTAGTACATAAATTAAATATCTTTAAAACATTAAAAAATGTCTTACTACAATAAGACATTACGCAAACAATATATTCAAAGCTGAAAGTATTTTTATTTCTAGAGTGATTCGAACTTTCATTTCACACTCCTGTAAACCTTAGTTTTAGACTTATCCTCTTATACATAGGGACCGTCTATATGTAAACATTTTTATTATTATGTTATTTAATTTAGTAATAAAATATATGCTTGCATTAGTACCATACTAATACAGACAATGATACAATGAAACAATAAATTCTTCAAATTAGGACAAAAAGACTTCTTCCTACCTTTTCTGCTACCTACCCTTTTTTATTAGTGTGGAACAGAGATGTAGGCACAATAACTGCTTTCACTGGCTCTCCTAACCACCTATTCAATATTTCTTTAGATGGCAAATCTGCTGAGAGTTCCAAAACAACACCAACTTTTTTATCATAGTCGAGGCGCTCATGAAATTTTGACCACCAATACCATGGTTCATTCCAAGGCGATTCAGACTCATCAGTTTCAGAATAAGTTTTGAGGGATCTCGAGTCAACCATTGGTACTTGGACCCACACTAAAGATGGATGATGACTAAAATTATCAGAAAAAATACATAGTCATGTTTACTAAAATTGTATTATAACTAAAATATTTACAGTAATAATATAAAAATCGCTAATAACTACTTACCAATTTTCATGATAAGATTGCAAAATTCTGGCTAAATTATTATTGTTCTTTCCTGTCAGTGAAATCATAATGGCAGGCAAACCCAACCCACGGCAGTAGGCTAATTCTTCATTCAGACAGTCTTCATGGCGTTGACGAACTACTGGTACATCCGAGTCTACATTTAAGTAAGGCGACAGTCTCCCTACTATACGTGTGGTCCAATCTTGCGGTGATAAAACCATGTCTGATCGAGTAAAACCGCCGATTTTACCAGTGTTCATTACATGATGTCTACGAAAACGTGGATGGACAATGGGCGCGACAATAAATGAATAATTGTAATGTAAAGCCTCAGTTAGACACGCTTGAAGATCTGGTGTTATCACATATTCTAAACCGCAAGATATATCTGACTGTGTCATAATGTTTGCGTCCTCCACCTATAAACTTTGAATTAATTTATTCGTCTAAAATTGAACTTCGTTGCCGGTGTAAATAAATATATATTCGCTATAATATATCTTTTATACCCATAAATCAAGTCTGATGTAAACGCACATACATGCAAAAAATGTAACAAACAGGTAATATACAGTGAAAGTAATTAATTGCACACATTAATAATTTAAATCATTGACAAATGCACATTAGAATTTTTTTTGTTTCATTCTCCCATTCCAGGAAGGCAAAGGGTACCAAGCCCATACAGCCATTTCTTTAGTTTTGCATCTTCTTTGTCAAATCGAGATAAGGCCGGAGCCAATTCATTTCTTTTTCCATTTTTAGTATATTTTCTCGCAATCAACATTTTTGAGCATATCAAACGCTCTCTCTCATGAACGAATAACATTCGTCGAATCTCTTCTTAGTTTAATGCTGCCTTCATCATCAATCTTTACGTGCTTCATATTTGTCATGTTATACTAATCTGTGGTCATGTTCCAGTCACAGAACAATATGTTGTGAATATGTTCATTCCAGTTCACTTAATATATAGGTAGTTAAGTCTAGGTTACATTTAATTTGTGTTAAATAAACTTCAATTAATTTAGTAAAAAAAGATAAAGTTAATATGGTTTATGTACTAATTTTTGTTAATGATTTGCTTATAACTGTATATGGACCAGTTGTTAAAAATATAATTAATGAAATGTCCAAATGTCTTAAAATGAAGTACTTAGATTTAGTTAGTAGCTATTTAGGTATTCAAATTAGTCATGATTTACATAAGGGTACGTTATCTATGAATCAAAGTCGATATTTGAGTAATGTGCTTCAGAAATTTAATATGACTGATTGTCATGGTGTTACAACGCCTATTGATCATAGCATCGATTTATTAAGATTACAAAAAGAGCAATCTGAGAGCAATGATATTGAATATAGATATCGTCAGGTCATAGGAAGTTTGATGTATGCCATGCTTGGCACTAGGCCTGATCTTTGTTTTTGTATCACTTTACTATCGAGATTCCAAAGTTGTGCAAGTCAAGAATTATGGTCATGTCTCAAAAGAGTTCTACGATATATTAAATCAACATTAAACTTTAAATTAATATATCATAAAAATAGTGACATATTATTAGGTTATGCAGACGCTGACTGGGGTGGTAATCCAATCGATAGAAAATCTACGAGTGGATACTGGTTTTTATGTTTTCGGATATCTTATAGCTTGGTTTGTACCTTATTGTTAGACGTGTTAATTTCTGACCAAATTGTCGTGATTGAATGAAGACAATCAGTCAGCAATTAAGTCATCCGATGCTCTTGTTCAATCAAAACGTATGAAACATTTGGATGTCAAATATCACTTTGTGAAGGAAAAGGTTTCTTTGGGCTATATTAAAATTAAATATAATAATACAAAAGAGCAAGTTGCTGATGTTCTGACTAAACCTCTTCCTCCACTAACTTTTCAACTTGCACGTGACTATCTGTTTAATTATAATAAATGACAATTGTTAGGTACATTATAATTGTATTCCAAATTTTATCAAAATTAAAATACTTTTATTGAGGGGGGCTGTTGTCTTTTCAATAAAAGTAGCTCTGTTTTTGTAAGAGTTTTAATACAAAGATAACTTTGTTTGTGCCTATTCGTTTTATAAAATTTTATATCTGTCTATCAAATATATTTTATTGTCTTTTCTGTCTAAAAATTCCTGAGAACCCAGAAATATACTTTCTTTATCAAATACTCCAGTTTTATTATAAAACCTAAGAAAACTAGCTGTTGTTCACCAATTAACAAGTCAACAACATCAGGGGTTCGAAAGACTTTTAATATCTGATCCAAGAAAATAAGGCGTTCAATATTAAATTTCGAGCAATTTAGTATAAGGTGATCAATCCAAAGTTTGGTCTTCATAGGAACAGTAATTACAGCGTGCTGAAGAAACCATTTACATTCTGTACAAATGTGCATTAAATCTTCTATGTTGTCTTCTTCTTTTATTTTGGCATGACGGCTGAAGTTGCCATTAGCCATATACGAGCTTGTTTGCAGAAACATCGATCAGGATATATCGATTGTTGGTTCGTAATTTAGGACGGTAAAAGTGTTAAAGGTAGGAAACGAATTACGAGTACGGAAATAAAGGAGTTTAGGAAACAGAATTTGGAAAAGGACTACAGGTGAGTAGGTAAATATTTAAGTAAATTAAATACATAGATAATATATTTGTTTCTAAAGACGACTTATTATAAATTAATATATATTCAATTAAAATTATTAAATTTAAAAAAATGATTAAATTTAATATCATTTTCATAAGAAATTTAGATATCTTGCGAATGAACAGACAATTATTTTCGTCCCATCATTACTTTTCACCCAAATCAATACATCATGTTTTATTGCTTGTATAACTTGTGCATCAACCACCAGAAGTATGCCGCATACATTTGGTTTCCTGATTAATAACTCGGATTCGAAAACATGAATGATCTGCTTACTTCCATACAAATATTTAATAAGACATATACAGCATATACATTTTCAAATTGTTTCCATTTTGAAAAACTGGCCGAAATCTGCCAAATTCCATAAAATCATTTCTTCCACGAGGGTGTGTATGAAAAATTAAATACAAACCATTTTTATATTTTAAACTAACTATTTCAGATGTTATTTTAACTAGGCATCCTACTCCTTCAATTAACATAAGTTTTAAAAATCTAATCTGAAAATGATTTTATAATGTAATTTAGACTCGCTTGCTTGCCGCGGGTGCAAGCACCCCGCGGAGGGGTGGTCCGTGTGACTATTTTTTCAACAAAGCACCGACTGTCGAAAAATTGGTGAAAAAAAAGTCTTCTTTTTTGTCACAAAAATCAAATAAAATAAAAACTGTTGTACGGTTGTAAATACACTAAAGAAGCTCACGGTGAATGTGGTCGCCTGAGTGCCGCGAGGTGCGCGCACCTCGGGGTGGTGCGGTCTATCCCACTACTGAAAAAAAAAATTGGGTAGGTCGTAAAATTAGTGAAAAATTGTCTCCACTAAAATCAAAACAAACTTGAAAAAGCGTGTGCAGTTTCAAATACACTAAGAAGCTCACGTCGATTGTAGTCGCGTGAGTGCCGCGAGGTGCGCGACCTCGCGGTGGTGTGGTCTATCCCACTACTGAAAAAAAATTTGGCCGTCGGGCAAAAATTGGTGAAAAATTGTCTCCAGTTATGTCGCAAAAAATTAAAAAACTCTGTGCAGATGTAAACACACTAAGATGCTCACTGCAAGTGTGGTCGCGTGAGTGCCGCGAGGTGCACGCACCTCACGGTGGCGCTTGCTCACAATACGTTTTTCAAATAAAATCTTTATACAGTTGCGAACCGGTGCAAAAGCATATCGAGGTAAGTAAAAAAAAAAGAATTGTCATTTTACTATACCGCACATTTGGGTCCGTTCTACTCTTAAAGTCCTTTCATTTGATACCCATATAGTGAAAATCGCAAAAAAATGTCAGTCGCCATGTTGGATGGGCGGCCATATTGGAAATTACGAAACGTCACTTATGGCGTCGTGTTCTACTCGTCAAGGCCTTTTTTTTTGATACCCATAAAGCTTGGGTTGGAAAACAAAAAGCGGTCCGCCATTTTGAGAACAGCGGCCATTTTGAATTTTTTTATATTGTCTCAATCAATGTCAATTGGGAAAAACTTGTCTTCACTTATTTCACATGAAACTACAAAACCGTATACGGTTGCAAAAACACTAAAAAGCTCACCGTGAGCGTGGTCGCCTGAGTGCCGCGAGGTGCGCGCACCTCGCGGTGGTGTGGTCTATCCACTACTGATAGATAACATTGGAGGTCGTCGGTCGAAAATTGGTAAAAATTGTCTCCATTTGTGTCAAAAGAAACTACAAAACCGTGTACGGTCGCAAGAACACTAAGAAGCTCACGGTGAGTGTGGTCGCTTGAGTGCCGCGAGGTGCGCGCACCTCGCGGTGGTGTGGTCTATCCCACTACTGAAAAAAAAAATTGGCCGTCGGTCGAAAATTGGTGAAAATTTGTCTCCATTTATGTCAAAACAAACTGAAAAACCGCGTGCAGTTTGAAATACACTAAGAAGCTCACGTCGATTGTAGTCGCTTGAGTGCCGCGAGGTGCACGCACCTCGCGGTGGCGCTGCTCACTATTGCGTTTTTCAAATAAAATCTTGTACAGTTGCGAAGCGGTACAAAAGAATATCGAGGTAAGTAAGAAAAAAAAAGAAATTGTCATTTTAATATAAATCACATTTAGATCCGTTCTACTCTTAAAATCCTTTCATTTGATACCCATATAGTGAAAATCGCAAAAAAATGTCAGTCGCCATGTTGGATCAGCGGCCATATTGAAATTATCGAAACGTCACTCACGGTGTTGTGTTCTACTCGTCAAGACCTTTCATTTGATACCCATAAAGCTTGGGTCGGAAAACAAAAGCGGTCCGCCATTTTGAGAGCGGCGGCCATTTTGATATTTTTTCAATGTCTCTATCAATGTCAACTGGGGAAAACTTGTCTTCACTTATTTCACATGAAACTACAAAACCGTATACGGTTGCAAAAACACTAAGAAGCTCACGGTGAGTCTGGTCGCTTGAGTGCCGCGAGGTGCGCGCACCTCGCGGTGGTGTGGTTATCCCGCTAATGAAAAAAAAAATTGGCGGTCGGTCGAAAATTGGTGAAAAATTGTCTCCATTTAAGTCAAAACAAACTGAAAAAGCGTGTGCAGTTTAAAATACATTAAGATAAGCTCACGTCGATTGTAGTCGCGTGAGTGCCGCGAGGTGCGCGCACCTCGCGGTGTGTGTGGTCTATCCCACTACTGAAAAAAAAAAATGGCGGTCGGTCGAAAATTGTGTGAAAATTTGTCTCCATTTATGTCAAAACAAACTGAAAAACCGCGTGCAGTTTGAAATACACTAAGAAGCTCACGTCGATTGTAGTCGCGTGAGTGCCGCGAGGTGCACGCACCTCGCGGTGGCGCTGCTCACTATTGCGTTTTTCAAAATAAAATCTTGTACAGTTGCGAAGCGGTACAAAAGAATATCGAGGTAAGTAAAAAAAAAAAAAAGAATTTGTCAATATTCTATAACACACACATTTGATTCCGTTCTACTCTTAAAATCCTTTCGTTTGATACCCATATAGTGAAAAAAGCGCAAAAAAATGTCAGTCGCCATGTTGGATCGGCGGCCATATTGAAATTATCGAAACGTCACTCACGGTGTTGTGTTCTACTCGTCAAGACCTTTCATTTGATACCCATAAAGCTTGGGTCGGAAAACAAAAGCGGTCCGCCATTTTGAGAGCGGCGGCCATTTTGATTTTTTTCAATGTCTCTATCAATGTCAACTGGGGAAAACTTGTCTTCACTTATTTCACATGAAACTACAAAACCGTATACGGTTGCAAAAACACTAAGAAGCTCACGGTGAGTCTGGTCGCTTGAGTGCCGCGAGGTGCGCGCACCTCGCGGTGGTGTGGTTTATCCCGCTAATGAAAAAAAAAATTGGCGGTCGGTCGAAAATGGCAAAAAATTGTCTCCATTTAAGTCAAAACAAACTGAAAAAGCGTGTGCAGTTTAAAATACATTAAGATAAGCTCACGTCGATTGTAGTCGCGTGAGTGCCGCGAGGTGCGCGCACCTCGCGGTGGTGTGGTCTATCCCACTACTGAAAAAAAAAATTGGCGGTCGGTCGAAATTGGCAAAAAATTGTCTTTATTTGTCTCACAAGAAAATAAAAAAGTTTGAGGGTGTAAATACTTTAAGAAACTCACGGCCTCGTTGGGTCGCGTGAGTGCGGCGGTGGCGTTGCTACTATTGAGATTTTCATATAAAATCTTGTACAGTTGCGAAGCGGTGCAAAAGCATATCGAGGTAAGTACAAAAAAAATAAGTTGTCAGTTTACTATAACTCACATTTGGATCCGTTCTACTCTGAAAATCCTTTCATTTGATACCCATATAGTGAAAATCGCAAAAAAATGTCAGTCGCCATGTTGGATCGGCGGCCATATTGACATTTTAGAAACGTCACTAATGGCGTCGTGTTCTACTCGTCAAGGCCTTTCATTTGATACCCATGAAGCGTGGGTTGGAAAACAAAAGCGGTCCGCCATTTTGAGAACGGCGGCCATTTTGAATTATTTTCATTGTCTCTAACGCGGCTGTATTAGACTTGCAAAAACCTTTCATTTGATACCCATATTGTAGGGATTACTGTACAAATGTTATTTGGCGTTTTTGGACCGGCGGCCATATTGGTTTTTTACGTTGCACTAATAGGCTTCGATAGCACTGAAAAAATACGTAGACGTCGCCTTGCTTGCCGCGGGCTGCAAGCACCCCGCGGTGGAGTGGTCTATCCCACTTCTGTTAAAAAAATTGGCGGTCGGTCGAAAATTGGTAAAAATTGTCTCCATTTGTGTCAAAAGAAACTACAAAACCGGTGTACGGTTGCAAAAACACAAAGAAGCTCACGGTGAGTCTGGTCGCTTGAGTGCCGCGAGGTGCGCGCACCTCGCGTGGTGGTGTGGTCTATCCCACTACTGAAAAAAAAAAAATTGGCAGTCGATCTAAAATTGGTGAAAAATTGTCTCCATTTAAGTCAAAACAAACTGAAAAAGCGTGTGCAATTGTAAACACACTGAAAAACTCGCGGCGCTGGTGGTCGCGTGAGTGCCGCGAGGTGCACGCACCTCGCGGTGGCGCTGCTCGCTATAGCGTTTTTGAAATAAAATTTTGTACTGTTGCAAAGCGGCGCAAAAGCATATAGCATATAAGTAAAAAAAAAAAAGAAATTGTCATTTTACTGTAAATCATATTTGGATCCGTTCTACTCTTAAAGTCCTTTCATTTGATACCCATAACAGTGAAAATTGCAAAAAAATGTCAGTCGCCATGTTGGATCGGCGGCCATATATTGAAATTTTAGAAACTTCACTAAAGGCGTCGTGTTCTACTCGTCCAAGATCTTTCATTTGATACCCATGAAGCATGGGTTGGAAAACAAAAGCGGTCCGCCATTTCGAGGGCGGCGGCCATTTTTAATTTTTTTTTATTGTGTCTAACGTGGTTGTATTAGACACTTAAAACCCTTTCATTTGATACCCATTAAGCATGTGTTCGAAAACAAAAGCAGTCCGCCATTTTGAGAACGGCGGCCATTTTGATTTTTTTCAATTTCTCTAACGTGGCTGTATTAGACTTGCAAAACCCTTTCATTTGATACCCATATTGTAGGGATTACTGCCACAAATGTTATTTGGCGTTTTTGGACCGGCGGCCATATTTGTTTTTTACGTTGCCACTAATAGCTTCGATAGCACTGAAAAAATACGTAGACATCGCTTGCTTGCCGCGGGCTGCAAGCACCCCGCGGTGGAGTGGTCTATCCCACTTCTGTTAAAAAAATTGGCGGTCGGTCGAAAATTGGTAAAAATTGTCTCCATTTGTGTCAAAAGAAACTACAAAACCGTGTACGGTTGCAAAAACACAAAGAAGCTCACGGTGAGTCTGGTCGCTTGAGTGCCGCGAGGTGCGCGCACCTCGCGGTGGTGTGGTCTATCCCACTACTGAAAAAAAAAAATTGGCAGTCGATCTAAAATTGGTGAAAAATTGTCTCCATTTAAGTCAAAACAAACTGAAAAAGCGTGTGCAATTGTAAACACACTGAAAAACTCGCGGCGCTGGTGGTCGCGTGAGTGCCGCGAGGTGCACGCACCTCGCGGTGGCGCTGCTCGCTATAGCGTTTTTGAAATAAAATTTTGTACTGTTGCAAAGCGGCGCAAAAGCATATAGCATATAAGTAAAAAAAAAAAGAAATTGTCATTTTACTGTAAATCATATTTGGATCCGTTCTACTCTTAAAGTCCTTTCATTTGATACCCATACAGTGAAAATTGCAAAAAAATGTCAGTCGCCATGTTGGATCGGCGGCCATATTGAAATTTTAGAAACTTCACTAAAGGCGTCGTGTTCTACTCGTCAAGATCTTTCATTTGATACCCATGAAGCATGGGTTGGAAAACAAAAGCGCGTCCGCCATTTCGAGGGCGGCGGCCATTTTTAATTTTTTTTTATTGTGTCTAACGTGGTTGTATTAGACACTTAAAACCTTTCATTTGATACCCATTAAGCATTGTGTTCGAAAAACAAAAGCAGTCCGCCATTTTGAGAACGGCGGCCATTTTGATTTTTTTCAATTTCTCTAACGTGGCTGTATTAGACTTGCAAAACCCTTTCATTTGATACCCATATTGTAGGGATTACTGCACAAATGTTATTTGGCGTTTTTGGACCGGCGGCCATATTTGTTTTTTACGTTGCCACTAATAGGCTTCGATAGCACTGAAAAAATACGTAGACATCGCTTGCTTGGCCGCGGGCTGCAAGCACCCCGCGGTGGAGTGGTCTATCCCACTTCTGTTAAAAAAATTGGCGGTCGGTCGAAAATTGGTAAAAATTGTCTCCATTTGTGTCAAAAGAAACTACAAAACCGTGTACGGTTGCAAAAACACAAAGAAGCTCACGGCGAGTCTGGTCGCTTGAGTGCCGCGAGGTGCGCGCACCTCGCGGTGGTGTGGTCTATCCCACTACTGAAAAAAAAAATTGGCAGTCGATCGAAAATTGGTGAAAAATGTTCTCCATTTGTGTGTCAGAAGAAAATAAAAAAGTTTTTGCGGTTGTAAATACACTAATAAGCTCACGGCGTTTGTGGTTCGCGTGAGTGCCGCGAGGTGCGCGCACCTCGCGGTGGCGCTGCTCACTATTGCGATTTTTCAAAATAAAATCTTGTACAGTTGCAAAGCGGCACAAAAGCATATCGAGGTAAGTAAAAAAAAAAAAAGAAATTGTCATTTTACTATAAATCACATTTGGATCCGTTCTACTCTTAAAATCCTTTTATTTGATACCCATATAGTGAAAAGCGCAAAAAAATGTCAGTCGCCATGTTGGATCGGCGGCCATATTGAAATTTTAGAAACGTCACTAATGGCGTCGTAAATAAAGTACAAAACTGTGTACGGTCGTAAATACACTAAAAAGCTCACGGTGAGCGTTGTCGCCTGAGTGCCGCGAGGTGCGCGCACCTCGCGGAGGTGTGGTCTTTCCCACTTCTGTTAAAAAAAATGGTGGTCGGTCGAAAACTGGTAAAAGTTGTCTCCATTTATGTCAAAAGAAATTACAAAACCGTGTACGGTTGCAAGAACACTAAGAAGCTCACGGTGAGTCTGGTCGCGTGAGTGCCGCGAGGTGCGCGCACCTCGCGGAGGTGTGGTCTATCCCACTATTGAAAAAAAAAATTGGCGGTCGGTCGAAAATTGGTGAAAAATTGTCTCCATTAAAGTCAAAACAAACTGAAAAAGCGTGGGCAGTTTAAAATACACTAAGAAGCTCACGTCGATTGTAGTCGCGTGAGTGCCGCGAGGTGCACGCACCTCGCGGTGGCGTTGCCACAATGCGTTTTTCAAATAAAATCTTGTACAGTTGCAAAGCGGTACAAAAAAGTTGTCATTTTACTATAACTCACATTTGGATCCATTCTACTCTTAAAATCCTTTCATTTGATACCCATATAGTGAAAAGCGCAAAAAAATGTCAGTCGCCATGTTGGATCGGCGGCCATATTGAAATTTTAGAAACGTCACTAATGGCGTCGTATTCTACTCGTCAAGGCCTTTCATTTGATACCCATAAAGCTTGGGTTGGAAAACAAAAGCGGTCCGCCATTTTGAGAACGGCGGCCATTTTGAATTTTCATCAACGTCTCTAACGTGGCTGTATTAGACTTGCAAAACCCTTTCATTTGATACCCATATTGTAGGGATTACAATACAAATGATACTCGGCCTTTTTGGACCGGCGGCCATATTGGTTTTTTAACGTTGCCACGAATTGGCTTCGATAGTGCTGAAAAAATCATTTCATTCGATACCCATATTACCGTATCGGGATTAAAAACCGCGAGAATAAAGCAAAAAGAGAATATTAACCATTACAAAATGGCCGCCAGCGCCGCCGCCATCTTGAAAATGTCAAATGCCAAATTTTTCCAGTGTAGTAGACTAAACCGCTCACCGATTGGCGGTGACTGCAGGCGCGCAACTGTCATCGGTTCGCGTCAAAAAATTCGCAAAGTCGCCGAAACCGAAATCTGCCATAGCGCCCAGTGTTGCCATATATCTGGCCCAAAATGGTGGTAAAAATGATCAGCGAGGCCCGGTCGACCCGGCCATTGAAAAAAAAAATTGAAAAAACACGCGATTTACGTTCTCCCCAAAATCTGGGAAATTACCCCAAAATCGGGGTAAATTACCCCACCGATCGATTCTCCCTACCGAGCACTACAAAAGGTCACCCGGGGTTGTCAGTCGAAAAACGCCGGCAACCCCGCGAAAACCGCGATTTAATTTTTTCGAAATTGCAACTTTTTACAAAATGGCCGCCGGCGCCGCCGCCATCTTGAAATGTCGGAGTTTCGGATTTTTCCCAATATCTGCACCGTATACGGGGTGGGATGACGTTTGTCCCGCGACTCCAGCTCACCCCGATCTGGGAGATCAATTCGGGTCAAAGTCGGTCTGCGAAAAGTTTCCAACCTCCGTGGAGGCCAGTGTTGCCAGTGTAGAAAAATAAAAATACCAGAAAGTCATAGAGGCCCCGCCGGCCTATAGGCCCATGGTATGGGAAAAATCCAAAAGTCGTTATTTCGATTTTCGCCTTTCGGGGCCCCTAGGGAAAAAACTACTAAAAACGGTAGAAATTTTCTCCCACCTGGCAACACTGCTCGTCGAGCTCCACCCCCGCCCGGAACATGTCACCCCGGTCGGAGGCCGCCATCTTGGCGAAAATCCGGTCCGAAAATCGCGTCAAAATTGGCGATCCAAGATGGCCGCCGGCGCCGCCGCCATGTTGTTTTCGCCGCGCGCCGCAAATTTCCCGAAAGTCGAGGACAGTCCCGACCACGCGAAAAAGGAAAATCCCGGAAAAAAGCAAGCGCCGCGCCGGTCG
>JAYEAL010000361.1:0-21330 GCA_036419045.1 Scirpophaga incertulas | reverse complement strand
TGTACCCAAAACATGAGAGCAGCACGCCGTTCGCCTGCCGTCAGAAACAAAGATGTATTTCTTACAACCGGTTTGCGAGTATTCGTTATAAACCGACGCATCCATCCCGTAACGGCCAGTAATTTATTAAGAGAGCTAAACCGCAGTAAAAGAGGGTTTGTGACGATTTCTTTCTCCACAGCCATGACACGCACACACAGGCAGCGGATCCGATCCGATTAAAACCGTAGGGGCCATGACGACTCCGGTGCCGTCAACCAAGCAGGTCCCCACCAAAGGTTATGACTCACCAACGAAAGGCATAACAGCCGCGAGAGGCCACGTCGGCGGGGTTCAACTCGCCGGGTACGTGCCGCCAATTCAGATTCACTGACGAGTTTTGAATTTGCGAAACCCGATTCGCAACAAATGTTCCAGCCTATGTACCGAGGTCTGGAGCCACGCCAAAACAATTTGGCTGTCAGTCCACGCATAAACGTTGCCTATGTTAATGTGCTTCCCGAGTGTTATCACAAACATGATTCAATAACCGAGTAAGTAACGCAGCTCCCGAGAGCTCCAATTTGGGTATGGTTTGGCGGCACGTACCCGCGAGTTGAACCCCGCCGACGTGGCCTCTCGCGGCTGTTATGCCTCCTCGTTGGTGAGTCATAACCTTTGGTGGGGACCTGCTTGGTTGACGGCACCGGAGTCGTCATGGCCCCCTACGGTTTTAAATCGGATCGGATCCGCTGCCCTGTGTGCGTGTCATGGCTGTGGAGAAAGAAATCGTCACAAACCCTCTTTTACTGCGGTTTAGCTCTCTTAATAAATTACTGGCCGTTACGGGATGGATGCGTCGGTTTATAACGAATACTCGCAAACCGGTTGTAAGAAATACATCTTTGTTTCTGACGGCAGGCGAACGGCGTGCTGCTCTCATGTTTTTGGGTACAACGGGTACAATCGGAACGGTTTTCTGACGAGCTTAAATCGTTACGGACGACGGGTCGGTTAAAGGTGCCGTACAGAAACTTAACTTATTCATTGATGGCGAGGGATTACTTCGTGTTGGCGGACGGCTGCGCAACTCGAAGCTGCCGTATTCGGCTAGGCATCCCCTTTTGCTGCCCAAGGACGGACCCTTGACGCAATTGATAGTAAGTGATCGGCACATTACTAACTCGCATGCAGGTTGTACGGCACTGCTTGCTATTCTTCAGCGGTAAGTAAGCAATTTGACCATAAACATGTGACACGAGCAAATCACCTATGCCACGAACCGAAATATATTATTAAATATGTATAGGCCTAACCGTCTCGCCAAATTAACTGTTATCATGCAACCTTGCGAACCCGTGTCCGCTAGAGCCCGTGCTCTAACATAAAAACCGTTAATATCACAAATCCTTACCGCAACGGTAGGCAATAAAATAGTATTTAAAAAGGTTGCATTTGGCGAGGCGGCGGCGACTACCTATTCTTGAACGTCACTATGAAATGAAGCATTCACCCGATTAAAAACCTGGGCTGCCGACAGCGCCAGAGGGTTATATGTAGGGGGTCTCGAGCGCCCCAATGGTGCCCGAGTCAGGTGCCAACTGGCATCCGGTGTCCGGTAACCAACCGGATGACCGAAAGATGGCGGCGTGTTCCTCAATCGCGGCCGTTCGCGAGTGGTGGTGAGAAACCCCTCGCTCTCGCTGCATACGAAGCCGCAGACGCATACTGTTCCGCAGTGACATCACGGGATTCGTCCGCTTGAATATGCCCTATGCCCGCTGCATAGGGTGCTTGTACCATAGGCCCGGTGCCTCCCCCACCCGTATATGGAGGTGTCGCGCGCACGTCCACCCGTCGAGGCGACGCTCGTCCAGAATGAGGAGGTGAAGTCCGTACTTGTCCGCTTTGACCCCCTCCTGAAGGAGAACCAATCCGTCCCGCTGCAGGCCTAACTCCACCATTCCTATTCAGGCATAACATCCCGTGATGTTTGCCGTTACAATGAATACATGGCCGTGCCACTGCACAACTATTAACAAGATGATCTATGTTTGTTTTGTATTTACTATAATTATCAGTTACCCACTATCGGAAGGGTTGTTATACCTCGTAAAATACTTCCACCGGGGAAGTATCATGCGTCACTTCACGGTTTCTGTGACGCCTCGGAATCGGGTTTCGCGGCAGTCGTATATCTTCGGACGATACAGCCAGATGGTTCAGTAGCGTTACATCTAATCACGGTGAAGAGCAAGGTGGCTCCTATACGCAACAGCGAGAAAGTCAAATATATGTAGTTGTTAACAGTACTTAATCGTCGGGAGTTCCCGCAGTGGTCCGGGCATGAGACAATAAAACTTGGTTCTTATGTCACGTTCCCTTTGCAGGGTAAAGTGGATTGTAGATGGAAGGTCTATCCGAAACTGCCGCGGAGTCGTTACGTGCAGCGGGTACACTTATATCGCAACATCCGCATGGAGAACCAGGCAATCTACAAGAGGATACTTCGCACGGTATTAACTTTTACAACCAATTTAAACGCGAAAGTTTCTGCCCCATACCCCATACAAGATATGGCCTAAAGGACTAGAATCCAGGCCAGTAAAGCATCTCAAAAAAAAAAAAAAGAAAGTTTGTGCGGATAGATGTTTGTTACTTTTCCACGTAAAAACTACTGAATGGATTTTAATGAAACTTTACAATAATATGCTTATACATCACAATAATATATAGGCTATAGTTTATAAAGATACTAAAGACACTAGTCGGTGCTTGCAACTTCGTCTTTACAGATAGTAGATTTTTCCTACTTACTTGACACTTGTCGACATATTTTAGACAATTGACACGATATCTTTATACATTGTAGCCTTTTTTTTTTTTGTTTCCCTGAGGAAAATGCATTAAATTGCATACCCCGCTGTGGCGAGCCGGCGGTTATGTGGGGCTCTCCTCCCCAGAAGGGGGAGGCCTACCCACTAAAAACCTCAGGGATGGCCTTCCTCAGGCATGTAGGGAGCCCCCAGGAACATCAAGCCCCTTCCGGGAACCCCCAACCTCCGCTCCCCTATCTAGAGGGGAACCCTCCTCGGGGGAGGCTACTGCCTCCCCCGGTCTCCTCCACCCACGACGCCCCCCGGCCACGGAAACGGCGTGGTCCATCCCGGGTCGCCGTAGCAGTCGCGACTTCCTCGCGCCCGCCGGCGACCCGCGGCGGCGCCGCAGCTGTGCTACCGAGCCCGGCGCCGCCTTCTTCGAGCGGGATCGGCCATCTCCCGACCCCGCTCGGCGGCCTCCTTCTGGAGCATCACTGCTTCACAGAAGGAGGCCACAGTCCTCCAACCTCCCTCGTCCGCCAGCATTGCCGCAATCAATGCCGGCGGAGACAGATCTCGCCCGATCTCTGCGACCAAGACTCGGCGCTCGGAGACCCACGCGGGGCACTCCGCCAGCGTGTGCTGGGCCGAGTCGAGGTCGGATGCGCAGTGGTGACAATGTGTCGATCCCTCCCGTCCTATTCGACACAGATACTCACCGAAGCAGCCGTGCCCGGTGAGTATCTGAGTCAATCGGTAGGTGACCTCCTCCTTCCCGTGGAGCCAAGCTTCGAGGTTCGGGAGTACGGCACCGACGGCCCGATGGCGCGCGCAGATCCGTAATTCGAGCAGCGCACGCCAGGCCGCCACAATCCGTCGGTGCCACTCCCGCTTAGGCACTTCGTGCGCGGGTTCCAGGGCGCTCCCCCCATCGCTCCCCCGGTCGACACGCCGCGACGCATACGTCGCCGCGTACATGTCGGCCAGGATGTCGAATGGGGGGGAGCGTCCCAGAACCGTCGCCGCCTCGTACGAGATTGTACGGTAGCCTCGTACGATCCGTATGGCCATTATCCGCTGCAGGCTCCGTAGCAGAGCTCTGCAGCGGGGGGACCTCGCGCAGTCTTGCGACCACACGGGAGTCCCATACATGGCCACGGATCGCACGACGCCCTCGTACAGGCGGCGAACTCCATCCCTCGGTCCCCCGAGATTGGACAGCAGGCGATGCAATGCGCCCGCCAACCTTTTGGGACCAACCGCACGAAATGCTCCTCGAAGCTCCTTATACATGGTAGCCTATATGTTATTCTGATGTATAAGCTGTATTATTGTGAAGTTTCATTGAAATCCTTTCTGTAGTATTTACGTGAAAGAGTTACAAACATGCATCCATACTTACAAACTTTCGTGTTTATAATATTAGCAGGGACCAAAATATGACCAAAATATGGCTATAAATGTCAAGTAAGTAGGAAAAAATCTACCATCTATGCAGACGAAGTCGCGGGCATCAACTAGTTTTGCTGTAATTAATCGCCAGAGACATCCATTATAACTAAGAAGCTAAGTTTTACAGCCTGCCTTAGCAGTCACCGTAGCCAATTGACGCCTACAACGATAGGGGCTTCTCAAAAGCTTTGCGGATCCTGCAAAACTATTCCTATTTTTTTTCTTGAAGAACTGCATGCTGTATTCCTCGGGTCTGGTGGGTTGCTAGGTGGTAAAAACTGAACCAGCCAGCCAACTTATTATTGTTAGTAATGTCTGAAAACATATAAAATATAAATTTTGTTACACTTACACCAATTAGCCTAGCCCAAACTAAGCTCTATAAGGCTTGTGCAATGGGATCTAGGGTAACGGATAGACATACATATATTATACATATATAAATAATTTTTATTGAAATAATATATCAACAACCATGACTAAGGTACAAATGCTCGCATTCATCACACAAACATCTGCCCCCACCGGGATTCGAACCGGGACCTCAGAGATGGCGACACCTTGAAACCGGTGTATTATCCACTCGACTATGGAGGTCGTCGTATGTAAACATACATACGACTGTAATCGTATTAGGTATGATTGTATCTTATACTATATTGTATTTTTATATTATATTATTATAATTATTAACATTGAAAAGAGGAGATAAAAAATAGACCTTCAGAGTTTCTTGCCTGTTCTTCTCGAGAAGGCTCTCCCAATTTCCGAACAGGTGTCGAGTCAATATATTTTTTCTTTTTTTTTTCCTTATTCGTACGTACGGACAAGGTTTTTGTTTTTTTTTATTATTTAAGCTTTTTTTTGTTTTGTTTGTTGACGTCAATAAGTGCCTGTAAAGGTCTATGTTGAATAAATATTATTTTGATTTTGATTTGATTTTTGATTTCTACGGAACAAGGTTTCCGAACAATCAGCTGTTAAGGCAATATTATCCATTCTTCTACATTCCTTCACTCTTACGCCATAGGTTCCCAAGATGGTGTCCACAGCTATTCTCCGGCGAGAGTGGCTGGAGAACCGCTCCCGGATCATCCACATAGCGCGGAATGCTTTCGTGTTATTCCCGCCCGTACCGCAACAGATTGTGGAGGACGCGTCGTTTCAACCACCGCCTGGCGTCAAGCGACCCAGGTCTTCTTCATCTTTTTTTGATTATAACATCCTAGTATGACCAAGTAATTAAATGCGCAAAAGCAGGTAATGCGCTGTTAGGTAAGTGTTTACTGCCAAGATCCACAGTAAGGTGCTTTACAGGCGGCGGGGCAGGTCGGGTCTGTCAAATTCGCCGGAAGCGATTCAAAGAATGACCCTTTCATCCAAGCGTAGTGTGCCGTAGTGATTATCCCGGTCGAACCACTTCGATCAGTTTGTAGACCGACATAATCACCACTTACTAGCACTAGCACTTGGTTGCAATAGTATTCATGAGGATTCTCAGCCTCTCCTCTCCAAAAGGTATGAAATAAAAACCGGCCAAGTGCGAGTCGGATTCGCGCACGTAAGGTTCCGTACCACTATACATCTAAATCAATGATTTTCTTTATTCTTTATTATATTGTAGTTGATTGAATGAAAGGTAAAATGCGGTTTACGATTTATAACATATTAAAAAAAACTAATTATTAAATCTCATTCAAACCAAACCAACGTTAGTATCAATTTGCATGTGTCTGGAAGGGGTAATGACTCCGCTACTCAGTTATTGTCTATATAATGTACAGTATATTATGTATCTACCCAAATAAATATTCTTGTATTTTATATAAAAAAAAAGAAACCGAAAGTAGCATTTACATTGGTCCAACCAATTGGTACAATCGGTTCGAGAAACGTCTGTACTCATTTGTTATTGGGATTTCACTAAATTAAATTACGCCAATTGCCCGATATGAACGCCTCAGTTTCGACGTGTTAGTGCGATTATTTAAACACACATATTCTATGTAAGACCATTGTAAATATGCTGTTATTGCGTACAAATTTTACATTACTTTATTGCGATTCGTAATTTATGATTTGACAGCGATTGTTAGGAAGTATGTTTCAAAGAAGATTGGCAGGAAACTATACATTGTTGGTACCATAGTTAGACTAAGTGTACGGCGATAAAAATACCATGCATTTCTTCGTTTTTAATAATATAACAAAAAAGGTAATCGCACCATATGTCTGCAACTGCTAAATAAAAAGATAAACTCATTTAAAAATAGAGCATAGAGGTAACGAAACGTTATAAATCACTTATATTTTGACTTTTGCGACGCTTTGTCGATAACTATGTGTTATCAAAACGTTGTAAATGTCAAAATATGTGTGTGATTGATTTAATATTGACATAATCTATGCACGACACGACCATAAATGATATTGCATGTGACCACAGACGAAGTAGTAGAAGCTACGTACGTTAACATAATATACTAATCTGTGACGTTAACTTGACTTTGCCAGTTGACATAATAGTGACAGATTTTTCATTTATATCTAAAAATACAGGACTCAGCTAGGAATAGTAATATTACATTCATAAATTCTAGTGACATTATCGGTATTCTAACTGTCATTAATCAATAATCAGAATATGTATTAATCTATAATCGATATATCCGTAACGAATGAAATAGTTATTTTTCTTATGCATATTGCGTTTTAATATTGCTTGGCGCATAAATACGTTTTGTTATTAATATTCCCTGAAATTGTAACTTCAATTTTCTTTATTTACAAAAGTTATAGATTTTTCTCAGTGAAAGAAAAATAGGTAACCAGTTACCGTTTACAAAATATTAAAAAAATCAGAATCGTACATTTAACAATGTAATGGGTACCAGGCCTGCCAATCTTCTTTTTCATTAACTAATAATCTCGTACTTTACGAGTAGTTTAAAATGTCCCCGTTCGGGTCGAAACACTTGGTGACACTACAGTATCGGGGACACCTTTCGGTACCTGCTAGAAATCTACCTTGTGTACTAGCCAGCATAGCTTGACCACTAAAGTCTTCGTGTTCCCAAACTAATTTCAAATTATAACGGCCAAATGACCGTGGGAGGCAGCATCGTAAATTAAAAGAATATTTAAAAAAAATAAAGATAAGTAAGCGCGCGAGTTTTTAAGCATCGCGCTGTTCGGATATACGTCATCAGTAGTATCATTGCACAGTACCAAAAATTGACAGGGTGTACCTGACCTTGCGCATACGCGGCGGCGCACAACTTGGCACGTTCATGGTCGAGCTCTTCACAGACATCTGCCCCAAGACCTGCAAACTGTTCCTTGACCTCTCAGCCGGAGACAACTCTGGATATGGCTACGTGAAGACGTGTTTTTTCAGGTCTGTAATGATTACCTTGTTGGTCTATAGAAATTTGTGTTTAAACTTTCAAGCATCCAGCCCTTCCTGATCTTTAACCTATCAAGAACTACAGCATGATCATGGTAGACCCACTGACTGACCTATGAATTAAGTGTGTTAGGTACATACACAACCAAAATATCCTAAATATTTTTGTCGCTTGGTTGAACTAAATAAATAGATTAGTAAATCTCTTTATTTAGTTCAACCAAGTTTCTATCATTAACAAATACATCTACATACGTTTCATACTACACTGAGAAAAAAATCCTGTTAAATTAACAACAAAAAGTTAATCCGGGAGAGCCGTTCATAGTGAATTGTTACCATATCAAATTTTTTATTGTTAAATGAAATCGACAATTAGGTAGATTCGGCAACAATATTATGTTGCTAAAAAACAATTGTGATCTTGTGCCATATCACACCCATATTAGTTACACCAACAATTTAGCTTTGTCACCATAAATATTCCCGTTTTGCCATGATTAAGAACGGACATGAAGCAGGTTGGGTGAATCGTTGGGGTTACCTACGATATATCGAATTCCATTTGGAATCATTTGATCGAATATCAAAATATTATCAGTGTATTTCGACATTCGATCATTTGGAATTCGATATTTCGTAGGTAACTCCAACGATTCACTCAACCTGCTTCATGTCCGTTCTTAAATCTAAGCACTAGTTGTTATTGTCTTGCTTTTAATTCACATTAAATAGTAGAGCAGAAGTATTTAATGTTCACAACCGTGATTAAAGTATTCCGCCATTGTGCTACATCGACACAACACACGCCCGCTCGGTCGAACATTCGCGAAGGAAATGGACGAGCTGAGCCGAGTCCTGCGTATATAAAAGTACTTAGTGCCGGCGCCCGAGTGAAGTGAAACAACTACTCGGAAGTTGTCACAATACACTAATTTATTTGCTAAGCGAACAATCTTAAATTTTGTTAGTTTTGAATATTGTTCATCCAGCATCGTAATAAATAAACATGACAACAACTTTAGCTTGTTACAGATTATTTTGTCATACTATAAACACTAAAGTTAATATTCGAACAACAGTCGCGGTTGCTGTCTTAACAACGTTAATAAACATTGTTACTTTGATTCAGATTTCCGAAGCCGCAGGAACAATAATTCTCTAACAATAAAAAAATTTCAGAGGGCACTATGAGACCTTTGTTATTGTGTGCCAAGTGTTTTGTTGCAGTTACTGTAATTATTTAACAAAGCTTTTATGGACACTTTGTTAGTAATTTTTTTCTCAGTGTAATACATTGTTATATAATGTCACAGATAATATGATTCTACACTGGAGTTTTCAAACATTTTGTTTGGTTTTTACTACGATTGGACAAGGACGTATACCTACATATAATTTAGAACGACGAAGACGAATACTTCTAATTTTGTTTTTGTAGTAAAATATGAATATCTATTCGAAATTTAAAGCTCGTATATATATTTGACAAAAATTCTAAATTAGTATTTTTGGAATTATATAAAAAATAAACACTGAAACATATTTCAAATCAATAAAGTCGAGAGTTATAGTAAGTATTCGTGATTCGATATTGTAAGAAAACTGTCTACATATTGTCTATAATCTGTGGTACTACTACATACTGGATACAAACCTTTTCCAAATAAGTTGTGACTTAAAGGTCTACGTTACCAGCCCATAATATTAAAAAAAATGGATACAAACCGAAACAACGATGATTTCCATGCCATAAGGGAAAAAAAAACGATGATTCCCACTAGGATTGGGTAGACGACAATTTTTTAAATTCTATATATAATAAGAGTACTCTTTTAAGTGAGAAATATTGTAGAACCAACAGTACACCTGCACCTATTACTTTTGAAGATACATCGCCATGCTTGCGGCGCTGTCGCGGGTCGCTCAAAAACGCTCCATACTAAAAACACTGCAACCGTGACGTCATAACTCAGTATACTCGCCTAATTTGTATGAGCGTATAAACAAATTTTAAAATAACTTTGTTATTTGTACGTTTATAGGTATACTTTCTATATAAAAAAATGTTAGATTTAATGTGAGAATGTTAGAAATGTGTTCGTTTCATTAGAATTACGTAAATAATAATTGCTCATTTTTTAGACTTCTAAAAACAATATAATTAATAATTAAACTGAAATTTCTATATTGGCATACTTTCATGAGATATAAATTGCTCAAATCAGATAATTATAGTATAAAACCGGCCATAATCATTTGTAGTCGTCTACCGTATTATATGCACATTCATATATTATGAAAGTCAATTAACACATAAAACAATCAACAGTACTTAGTAAATGAGACGAAAATATGTTAAATAGTTATTTGTTGGATATTACATCTACACTTCTTCACTAATATTATAAAGAGGATAGATTTGTATGTTTGTATGTAACGAATAAACTCAAAATGTACTGGACTGATTTTGATAATTCTTTTTCATTAGAAAGCTACATTATGACTAAGTAATAGGATATATTTAGTACTAGATATACTATAGAAATCTTATTAAAACCAACCGAAGGTGTAAAAAAAATAAGTCATAAAATGTCTTTCATCGCATACGTTACGAATTTATCTCGTGCGAAGTCTCGAAGTCTACCCGTGCGAAGCCGGGACGGCCGCTAGTGTTTTACTATTAAAAAAAATATGTATCGATATTCGTGTTTATCATCACTATTTACGTTACCTTTGTAATTCCCGAGCTACACTGAGGAAAAATATAGCTAACAAAGCCACAATAAAAACGTTGTCAATATTTTTTTGTATTTGCATCAAAATACATAGGTAAAGAATATAAATTAATTTATCTATGGCCACAAAGTTTTTTTGTCAAACTTTTATGAATCTGTGGACAATACGTTATTTGTCATTTTATTTAAGTTATAGTATTATTAACACTGTCGCAACTTTACGTTGTCAACGATTTCCATATTTTGTCGATCTATCAAAATTTAAAATTGTTTGATTCACAAAAGAAAATAATAGCAAAGTGCCTTTTGTGCTGAGATACATTTTTAATTATTAACTTTGGCGTATTGACAAAGTAAGTGGCATGAATTGGCGGCGGGGGGAGCTAATGATTTAACGAACTTTGTCAGTTGATCGAAGTTTTATTATGATTTTGTTTCATTTGCCTGTGATCGTTGAGCGCGTGTGAATATATCATTTCGTTTTAGCGGTTTAAACACCTGACAGGATTACAATAAATTGCTATAATTCCTTTGGTGGACCAAATCAGTATACCGGTACCGGTTACGTGCTACGAATCAAAAATCACATAGGTTTTTAACCACTTTGAGAACTATTTTAATGAGTGACAATTGCGAGATATTCAATATGGACGACGAGGCCCTAAGGGTATTTTTAATAAATGCCGGACTTAGTCATCTGACAAATAAAATGTTGGGTAAGTACCACCCTTGTTATCCTGTTACCCATAAGGTTTGCTTACCTCAGCGGTCCTAACCCTAAATTATTTGCGAAATATGTGCTCTGAGCAAACTTTCCAACCTGAGCAAAGAAACTTACGTTAAAAGGTAGATTTGTAACCTTCTGCAACTACTTTTCAAAATCAGTCAAAATGTATAATCAAGTGCAGGTCTAGTACCTGCACTTGATTATACATTTTAAGTTATATTCTTTTAGGTAGTAAGTCATTCGAAGTGTAAATTATATGCAAATTGTCTATAAGTATTTTTCCCATTGTATGTCTCATGAGCAGAATCAATGTCATTAACAGTATGATACCTATGTGTAAAACTTAGTTTTTGCTGGTAAAAATTTGACCACCCCAGACAAACACTTTTCCACCATCTACAAGGCTGCTCTATACATTAAGGGGGGGCCTTTCTGATTCTGAATAGTTAGGACTAACCAATATTATGCAGTTACAACTTTTACACTATCATTTATTATAAGATTTTAGTGCAGTAGGTAATAATAACTTGGTAGCAACCTGTTTCCACTAAAGTTTTATAAAGTGGTATGACACAATAATATCATGAGTATAATATTCATGCCATAGTCATACTTTGCTGTTCTGCGTAGTAGGTTTTATCATTGATTTTGTTAATTTCAGAAGAAAACATGACGCTTGACTTCCTCCTTCAAGCAAATGGCGACGAACTAGCGCTCTTAACCACAAAAGTAGTGGATAAAATTAAGTTACGATGTGCCATGTGAAAAATATGTTAAAGAATATGTTTGTATGTTAATATATGCATAGACTTTAGAAGTTGTGATTTGAAGGCATTTGTCTCTGTTAGTTTTAAGGATAGGTAATACATAAAGACTGTCGTGCATAATTCGTAATAAGCCATTACTAAACTTAAAAGGAGAAAACCATTTTAATAGCTATACTATATGTTTTTATATTAATTTTTATTGTAAATTATTAAGAATAGTTGTGATGTGCAAACTTGAAACCTAACAATTAATTTGCTTACAGGCTAAAATTTACATAAAGAAAAAAAGTCTGCATTTTTCTTTTTTTTTCTCTGCTTAAAAAGCAAAGTCTAAAACACAAACCAATATGTATTATGTTAATAAATATTGTTAATAAATATTATTGGTTAGTATAAGGTGGTTTTATATGGCAATAAAAATAATTAACTATGATTATGTTTTCTTTAAATTTTCTGAACTCTGACCCAATGAAAATTCACTGCCACTAATAATAGAATGTCTCCTAAGTAGGTCACATTTTGAATCCTTTTTATATTTTTGCGTTGGTGTCAGCTTCTCCAGTATACCCACCTTTTTGCTACTCTGACAAAGGTAGTGCACTCTTCTGAACCTCTTATACAGGTAATTTGTAAGACGTTGGCTTTAATTCAAAATAATAATCTACTGATAATTAGTAGTGCATACCCCAAATATGAAGCAAATCGGTTGACCTTAAATATTTGCTGTTCTGTACATTTTGGATACGTTACACTTGTATGGAACAGAAAATGTTTTAAGGTCTACTACGATTTGCCTCTTAATTGGGGCATGCATTATTAATCATCAGTAGATTATTATTTAAAATTAAAGCCAACGTCTTACAAATCAGTTTCAGAAGCGTGTGCTTCCTTGTTAGGGTAGCAAGGTTGGTATACTGGAGTAGTTGACTGTTTTGCCATATTGACAAAACAGAAAGTCACCTTAGCAAAGTAAAATTGTTAAAACAACAAAATAAAATTTTGCTCTTCTCACAAAGTTAATAAAAATTGTATTTGTAACAACGTTTAACATTGCTAATAAATGTTGTTATAATCACAATAAACATCTGACAATAAAAACTTTGTATCTATATCAATTTGCTTTAAACGGTTGTGTGGGGTTAAAGTTTTTTTGATACAATGACAATAATTTTCTCTCAGTGTACCTGTTCGATAATCGTAATCGCATCACTAACATGAAAAAATGTAATGGTATTGACAAACCACTCGAAAAGTCAAACGATCGGTTATGTCAATACCATACAGTTTTTTTAGCGATGCGATCACGAAAATAGAAGGCATCTTGTCTAGGCCCTCAGGCTCTTAAATGTCTAAATATTAATATAATACCGACTTAAAAATAATTTATTTATTATTTATTTCAGTTTACAAAATCCACAGCTCTTAAATAAAACTATTAACCTAAGAAATACAATACATACAGCCAAAAAACGGATTTTCATTATTTAAGTAAGCATTCTTAATGCAGTTGACTATCCTCAAGAAATATTAAAAAAAAATACTTATATTACAATTTATGACCTATTCTATAGAAACAAAAACTAAGAATTAAAGTTACACCTGACACTAAAAATAAAAACCCATTAGCAGATGGGGTTATGACTGTTTATGTGTACGTGTGTGCATATGAGTGCATGTGCCATATACAACACAAATATGTAATAATCTAAATATACAAATACATATTATATATAATACTCATTCTCCAAAATCGCTCAGCAAACACAATACACTGCGCCTGAACTCCGCTCTCCCCATATGAAAAATGTCAAAGGACGAAAATATTAAAAATGAATACAAAAATATGTGTTCATTGTATTTTATTTTTTTCATTTACTTTCTTAATAGTCATTAAAATAAGATGTTTCAAATATGTGACCATTGACTAAACGATTAGGTTCACAGACTAGTATGATTAGGTTTTTGACAGCAATGTCATGAAAATAGCGCTGACACAAAAATGCTCAGAAATTACATATTATATTGATTTTTTGAAAGATAGATTGATATGATCAAAGTTATATGGATGATAGCATTGGTATTTAACAGTGTTTTTCTATTAATCGTGCTGATTTACATTAAATATGTCAGTATAGACAGTGTGGTGGAAACTGTGAAACGAAATGCTGGTTTCTGACTCAACAATTGCCAATCATAGACAACTGCTAATCAAACTAGTGAGCCCTGAAGGCCAAGCCTTGACGGCTTACTTCACAGAAGATACGCTAGTCGAAGAGGTTAAAAATCACGCGATAAATCTTTTCTATCCGAACAGAGAAGATGGATCCATCCGATACAAAATTGTGCGAGTATTTGATACTGCCACCCTCCACGATTTCTTGACTCTCGGCCAAGAGCAAGTTGTCACGCAAGAAGAGTTGCTGCTAGTAGAACGGAGGACACCCGAAGCTGGCGCTTTATGGGACTTGGGCACCGTCAGATCTCCCCTGGCGGAGGCTATCGCCGCAGCCACCGCTTCCCTGCCTGTTGCACAGAACACCGTGCGACAGCCGAATCTCCAGGCTCTGCTCTCTACTAATGAATTAACATACGAACTGAAAAAGATCTTAATATCTCTAATCGAAGTAGGCGCTAGACTAGCCGCTGCAGGGCGAAACTATAAAAACACATTAGCACAGCTCTCAGCTGCTTTGGACGAACCGCAGAGAATTTACCAGAACGTTCTACAAGTAATAACTCCCGAAGACATCGCTGCGAGACTCCGGAGCATGGAAGTGAAAGTAGTCGAAGGACCTTCGTCTGAATCAGACGATAGCGTATTCAGTCGCGCGGAGCACCTGCAGAAGTTTTTAGAGAAGTTTAGAACGTGGAGATTTAAAGTCGCTGAAGGTCCGAACAAGCAGGCAATGTCAACTTTAAATGATCTAGGGTTTCCAGTGTCCGAGGCTAACGAAGCGCTCCGGAAGACTGGTTGTAACGTACCCGCGGCGGCTTCGTGGCTCGTGGGCGAGAGAGCGTCCAGTTTGTTCGAACTGATTAATGGTTTACCTGATGGAGTGATTCTTCAAACATTGCTCAAACAACCGCAGATTCAGAGGGGTCTTTTAAACACACGCATGCTAGTCGCCTTTATAGCGATGGTGGGCCAAACTGGCAGCGCTACTTTGTGGTTGAACTCCCCCCACGGCAGTCCATTGCTGTCTCAGATCTCCCGAACGTACCACGCGGAAAAATATTGTCTCGCTGTCAACCAGTTTTCGGAGCAGTCTCAAAATCGGAACAACAACCGATCAAAGCGTCAACTTCAAGACAAAACGACTAGAACATAAATGTCTCTTCCTCTATTTCCTTTTTAACTAAACGTTTGTTGAGCATAATTTTTAATGTCATTATCTTTGCGTAAACTTAACAAAATCAAATGATTTACCATGGTTTTATTCATAATTTTCCTGTAATCTTTAATTCATTACTGCTTATAAATTAAAGATTTATCAATCACTTCAACAATTCTCAGGTTATGTATACATATGAGTTTCGCAGTAAATTTGCAATCCCACAAAAACCACAGTGTATGTTACTAACATGTGACATAAGTTGAGTTGTCACTAGACCCAGTCATTTCACTGCCTATCTCACCCATCACACAGGAATACCTGCTGCAATGTGAGTGCTGCTATTTTGCGACAGAAGACAGAGGTATTCAATCCTGTCCTGTGGGAATTTTAACTAAAATGCGGTACGTCTCAGTAAATAAAGGAACAAAAATCAAAACAACGGGTAAAAATAACAACACATTAGTTATAACAATATTAAAGTATAAGATATCTTGACACAAAATCCGGTTCATCGATGCGTCCCCAAACGTCGTCTGAAATGCTGGTATGTCCCGATGAGAAGCTCTGACTTTAATCTATGTCCCACCTGGCGAAGAGTTAGTTTCTAAATATTATGTAAGGTCACGGTTGCGCCTTTTATAAATAGAAGGCTTTCTGAAGAAAATGACTGTTGATTGAAGGTACAGAGAGTTTTTTTTATATTTCCTACAATATAGGTTTACATTACTAAAAGAATATTTATTCTCGCCAAACATTATGTTTTTATGGGCGACATGCTCTCTTATTTTTACACATAAATATAACCTACAATCTAACAATATATCCCAAGTAAATAATTGACATAATATTGTAATTCACACAAACTAACCTACCATATTGAGCAAAGCATCTCGTAGCTTTAATTTTGACATTGTTTTGGTAAATTTCCGAACTTTTCTTAATACCTCGAATATATATTTTAGGCACCAAGTATAGGCAATCTTTGTCCATAGTATTTGTGCGCCTTCCCAAAAGGTCAACCGTATTGATCTACTGTTGTCAGTTAAAGTTGTAAGAAATTAATTATTTAATGTTGTTGCCTCGAGTAGGAAAGTGCCTGGCCTGTACTGGCGAGGCGGCGACGTCGTGTACAACAACGGCTTCGGCTGCTACGCCCAGCACGGTCGCCGGTCGCCCATCGCACCAGAAAACTACTTCTTCTCGCATTCAATGCCTGGTAGTAACTGCTTTTTTATGATCTATACGTCAGGTTACCACCAGACTAACCGAACTCGCGTATCTACTGTCGTGCTTTTCAGGCGAAATTTCTCTCTCCACGCTAGAAGCAACCAAATACCGCTCAGCTGTCTCTCTCGTCCTCTTTGCGTTACAACTTATTTGGTTATAAAATAAGATTCTAACCGGTTTTGAGGACTACCTTTCCCTTTTTTCAATGATAACCAGGTTTTGTATTTTAGCAATGGCAACCCTACCTAGATAAAACAAACAGAATATTTCAATATTCCAAAACATTTGTATTTCATAGTCTATGGAATCTTATAAACGATGTTTTTAATCTATGAATTGGATCAAACTGATAGTACAATGGCTAACTGTCACTATACAATCATTAGTTGCCATAAAGCTATTAAGTTATCAGTTCACACGTTACACTTTAAGGCTCGTATTAAAAATTATTTCTGAAGTCTAGTTTAGTTAATATATATTTTTGTAATAAGCTAGAAAGAGAAAAAAGATGTAGATTAACTATGTCAGGTTTAAATTAACATTGATAACATGGGTCTAAAGACGATTCATAAGGTGAATAGAACAAATTGTTTTCGCTTTGAAAAATACATATTATTCAAATCCAAAAGCTTTTATAAAAAAGAATGTTTTCTAGCTTATGGTTAGTGGTGAAAGTTGAACGCATTTTAAAGTTTGTATATGCTCTATTATTACTGCGTACAAATATATTTTCAAATTAGAAAATATGTTTTCAGGACTTCTTTCTATGACTGTAACGAAGGACGATGAGGTGTGCGGTATCTTCAACATCACCTTTAAGCCGTTGCTGCAATTTGACCTGAAGAATATAGTATTCGGCAGAGTGAGGACGATCCCTTTTTTTCTTAATTGAAATGCTTTTGCACTTGGTACTATCAGGGGATAGACTTCACGAGATATGATTACTTTTTTAAAATATACAGCCAAAGGTGAACAGCGTAGTCTCCTACGCGTTACCAAAATTTTTTCGATACCAATTTCCATAGACTATAAGCAGTTTTCGGATTAAAAATGTGCCTTCAATTTCAGTACCTACTAGCGCAACGAGATCTATGAAAAAGTTTGAAAAACTCGTTAATTCGATAATACAAACTTTGTATCATAATAAACTGAGCCTCTAGACAAAGTATCATTCGCATTCAATTCGTTATCGTTTCAATAAATAACGAGAATGTATGGAATTGATTCCAAATCGAAAGTGGTAAGTAATATTCAATCCAAACGTTTAATATAATGGTAGGTGATTCGTCCGTGCAAAACATTCGACGCCATGTTGCCGTTGGGATCGCCCCTGAGCTCTTGGCCGATCGTGGAGGTGGAGAGCTCGCGCCGTCGGTGCGGTGCAAGATGGGTGACTGGACGACCCAACACAAGGCTTTGTGGAAGATAGAGGCGTGAATCATATAAACTGTGTCATTATATACGATTAAAATAAAACAGGGTATTCTTTAAGTACGATAATAAGCACGTAATAACCAAATCAACCAGTTCCAAAAAACTAGATGTGTTGTTCAGAGCCGAACTTTACTACACCCAGAGGCAGACTGCTACTATAATATATAAATCGAAAGTCAGGCGTCATATAGTGTTACCTTTCTATCCAAGTCGTAGGGCCCTTATGACCAGGGTTCAGGCCGTAGGTCGGTAGGTCATACCACCAGTTGAACCGTTCCGACTGGTACGGAGTCAGACAATCACCGAAGCACTTGCCGCTCCATACAAGCCCTAGGGCCCTTATGACCACACATGGCGGTCGAATCGCGAGAGCGCATCACGCTTTGTGCCCAGAGAACTCGGGGGGTTTTAGTGGGTAGACCGGTCCTCTTGACCGGAGAGCCCCACATACGGCCGCGCCTTGCCAGCGCGGTGTCATGGTGCATAAGGTCGCGTTTCGCCCCCTCAAAAAAAAAGGCCTTTATGGCCAAGGCTAAGGCTGTTTAGTTGGTAGGTCACGCGGTCGGACCGCTCCGATCGCGTGGAGTCCAACATAACCTCCGTGACACTTGCCGTCGCGGAGGTATCCTGGGCACGCTTCGCTTAGTGACGGATCCTCAACCTCTCTCTCCCGTGGGAAAAAAAACACTTACCGCTGCAGTAGTATCTTGGGTAAGTTTGGCACTCTCCTTGAAGGATTCTCAGGCTCTTTCCACTGAGAAAAAAGGAGAGACCCACAACTGGTCAAAGGCCCACCCCAAGAATCCCAAGTCGATGGATCCTGCCCTATACTTCTTGTGATCTTGACCATATGCAACAATATCGCACTCATAGCAGCACATATTCAGAAAATGTATAATTAACATTTCATAGTCAAGAAGAAGGTTTATAGAGAAACATTTTTAAAATCACAAAACAGAATCGTCAGTGTTAACATTTAGCAGGAGAAGTCACTGTTTCCTTCGCATCTTAAGCTCACGTTCAATTATCATCATTATATGTTTCTGTAAAATGTGTATGCATATGCAGTACGGATGCACGGGACAAAATAAAAAATCCACAAAGTTTTAGAATAATCATTTTTATCAAATTTAAAAACATAGATCTAAATAAAAAATATAAATCTTACAATTTAATACTTAAAATATTGGGATTTGAAGGCATGGAGCAGTCTTTGTAATCTATAATTATATACGCCTCTCTCGTTTATTAACATCACGTTATGACCTAGTAAAAAAACATAATAGTAAATGTTACTATACTTTTCATATAAAAATCACAATATTTCACAACTTTCTAACATTGGCGATAAATGAATGTATAACATGAAGAAACATACATACTCGTATATGAATTTTATATTTACTACCAACATTTAAATTTAATTGTAGTTTTCACTATTTTAATTTAGTTCGCCTATAAAGGCGTAATAGACTTATGAGGACAAAATGATACTCTTTCTATTTCGAATGACAGAATGAGAAGAAACATGCTTTTCTTTCTTGACCCTTTTATGTCAAGATGCTTTGTAGGCCTGCAGGTAAAAAATAGGATAAAAAATACACCTTAGGTGATATTTGAAATCGAAACACACCAAGTTACACAATCAAAGGGCAGAACCATACAATTTATATAAAAAATATTTAATGGTCCACATGACAATTCATTTACATTTTTATCATAAGGAATTATATACAAAATATATAAAATAAACATTTACATTGTCATAATTTTACTATAACCCTAAAAATTCTCGATCTCTCGTCTTGTTTTTCAGGTATTTGAAGATTCTCCTGAAAACGAAAAAAGTAATATTATATTCTGCACTCAATATCATTCTATTGCAATAAATGTTTAGGTAAACAAGAACAACACACGTTTCAAGTATATAAACGTTCTAAATTCAAAATAACTGTTTAATTGTTTTGAATTTGGAACGAGTTTATTGTGTTTAAAACTTCTATCTTTAACCGCCATTTCACACATTTTCTTATTTTGAATTTGGATCGCGTTTATTAAGTTTAAAACTACTTTCTATTGCCGCCATTTCATACATTTCTTTTTTTTTTAATTTAGATCGCGTTTGTGATTTATTTAGATTATAATGTTGCAGTGATTGCCTTGCACAACGTAAGTATAGTGGTCTAGTGTCAATATACGGTATATGTATCGTACTGTGGGTAATTACATAAATACATTCTCCGTCGAGGCCCATAAAAGAACTCCGGAAGGGAGCATTCCATTAAAAATACGTTCGACTGTTAATGCAATTAAAACCAGAATCCTATTACGGAACAAGATATATTTTAGAGTGAAAAATTAAAATTTTCGCTAGAGCTCTGTAGCATAACCAGGTCGCATGTGTTAACACTTGTGACATGGATTCGACTGGATTCATATTCGTATTAGTCTCCTGGAGTACGAAGTAATCATTGTTGAGATGTTTACTATTAATTGAATGGACTCCCTATGTCGATTTTGTAACAAAATTACAAAGAAATATGAATGTAATATTGGTCAGATTGGATCTTAAGTCAATAATTAAGCATTGTATTCGCTGGTATCTTCTCGGCTGACCTCGACAGCGACGTTTTGTTTCTTTACGTAGCTATATAAAAGAGTAAAGGCACTACCACTGGTTGTCTTTACGAGGATTCTCAGCCTGTCCCCTCTCGGCGCAGCTCGTGCTACACTGTAGTCTAACACTCGAAAGTTTACGAGGATTCTCAGGCTGTCCCCTCTCGGCACAGCTCGTGCTACACTGCAGTCCAACACTCGAAAGTTTACGGGGATTCTCAGCCGGTCCCCTCTCGGCGCAGCTCGTGCTACACTACAGTCGAACACTCGACAGTTTACGAGGATTCTCAGTCTGTCCCCTCTCGGCGCAGCTCGTGCTACACTGCAGTCCAACACTCGAAAGTTTACGAGGATTCTCAGCCTGTCCCCTCTCGACGCAGCTCGTGCTACACTGCAGTCCAACACTGCCCACTCACCACACCGCCCACTCACCACAGCGCGCGCGGCACGTGCCCCCAGTCGCGCGGCACGGCCGCCAGCACGCGGCGCAGCTCGCGCTCGCTCACGGCCACGTGGGCCAGCCCGCGGCGCACACCGCCCACTCACCACAGCGCGCGCGGCACGTGCCCCCAGTCGCGCGGCACGGCCGCCAGCACGCGGCGCAGCTCGCGCTAGCTCACGGCCACGTGGGCAGCCCGCGGCGCACACCGCCCACTCACCACAGCGCGCGCGGCACGTGCCCCCAGTCGCGCGGCACGGCCGCCAGCACGCGGCGCAGCTCGCGCTCGCTCACGGCCACGTGGGCCAGCCCGCGGCGCACACCGCCCACTCACCACAGCGCGCGCGGCACGTGCCCCCAGTCGCGCGGCACGGCCGCCAGCACGCGGCGC